>JBBMEG010000015.1:8613738-8641209 GCA_037832605.1 Cyclanthera cordifolia | reverse complement strand
CATCTCTGAAACACTTTCCCATAGTTCTTTAGCTGTTGTAAAGCACATATAATTGCTGCTAATGTCTTCAGTCATCGAGTTCACAAGCCATGTCATAACCATGGAGTTTTTTGAATCCCATATGAGGAACGTCGGGTCATCCTTTGGTGGGGCCACCTTGTCTCCAGTCAAATACCCTATCATGCCCTGACCTCGGATAAACATCCGGACGCTCTACGACCAACAGAGGAAATTATCACCGTTTAGTCGAATAGACGTTATTTGAACTGCATGGCTATTAGTGGGTAACTTAACGGCTGAACCTTTTTCCTCAGTCATAGCTACAATTCGAAACTATGCTCGGTTGGAACGGACAGATTCGGAAAAAACCCGGACGAACTGTGCTGCGAATAGCTGCTGAGATGAACACCAGACGAATTTGCACTTGCTGGCGACGATCTGAACGCGCAACAAGCAAGATTTGGTGCGCGAACTGCAAATGCGAGCACTGCGAACCCGAACGCGAACTGCGAACAGGGCGTGGGCGAACTGCAAACGCGAGCACTGCGAACCGCGACGATCTGCGACTGCGCAACAAGCAAGATTTGGCGCGACGATCTGCGACTGCGCGAGCACTGCGAACCGCGACGGCCGGCCTGCAACCCGAACGCGAATCGCGAATAGCAACCTGCGAACCCGAACGCGAACTGCGACCTGCGAACTGAGCCGACAAGAACTGCGAATGCGACGTGCGACGAATCAACGACGTGCGACCTGCAACGAGTGGCGACGACGTGCGACCTGCGATGACGAGCGGCAACCTGCGACGTGCGGCTTCAGCTGTTCACCAACTAGGGTTTACTTTATTTTCTTTTTCCTTTTTTTTTTCAGCTCTGATACCATGAAAAAATAATAAAAGGAAAAAGGAACTTTATTTTTATTGTCACACTATAATGATACAATCAATGTGATTTAAATAGAAAAACTTTCCTAACTAAAATAGGAGAAAAAATAATATAATAAGTTATAATACTCCTTATTATATTTATTAAATAATCTTAAATAATCTTAACATAACCAACAACATATTCTTTATAGATCTTAAACATACATGAAAAAAATTATTCATAAGATGTAACCTTTGGTACCCAAATTTGTTTGGATCCTTAGGGGCTTGTCAACAAAATTTAGGAATTCATCTATTTTTACATTCTCTTATGACATTTAATTTCCTCAAGTTACATGCATAAACTTTATGACTGTTCCCCACATGCATGACATATAATAGTTGACATAGAACATTTTTTTACAACATAATTAGTGATTTTTTTTTTTTTTGATTTTAATGAGTTTGTAACCTAAACCACTTTAGTCAAAAATTCATGGTTGCTTTCCCATCATGATATCTAAATTCTTTTACCATTAGTAAATTTAACAAGGGTGGAAGATAAATCTTCATTTTTATTTTCTAATATTTTATACTCCTATTTTAAAGAATGCACGTTTGACTAATATAAATTAAAATCTTTCCTCAATGTCTCATTTTCCTATTTTAAATTATCTAGCTCAATTAATAAGTCATTGTTCTCATGAGCTATCCTCGGATTTTTCTTTCAAAGAGACATGTATTTGCATGAGAATCTTTCAAATTCATTTTTAATATCATTATAAGCATCAACAAGTTCATCAAAGTTCAAATTTTCAAGGATTACCTCATCATCGTCATCGTTATCGTTATCTTCATCTCCAAAAGCCATATAACATAAGTTAGCTACTTCAACTTCACTTTCATACTCGCTTTCATCACTTTCATCCCATGTCGCTTTCATGGCCTTTTTATTTTTCTTCACAGATGACCTTCTTTGAGGACAGTCCCACTTCACATGTCCAGGTTTTTTGCACTCAAAGCAGATGATGGAATCTCTATTGCTCGTTTCTCCTTTGTCATCTTCATTGTTATTCTTCTTGAAACTATTTCTTTTCCTGAAATGTTTCTTGAACCTTTTAGTCAAATAAGCGAACTCTTCATCATTTAGTTCATCTTCACTATCAGAATCGTCTTGAATTTGTGTAGACTTAATGCCAGACTCTTCTTCTTTTTGACATCATCTTCCACATTGCCTTTCATAATTATCTCATGTGTCATGAGAGGTCCAATAAGCTCTTCTAATGGAAGTTTTGAGAGATTCTTAACTTCTTGTATTGTCATTACTTTGGCTTCCAAACTTTTTGGCTACGATCGAAGGATCTTCCTCATGTTCTCAGATGTGGTGTATATTTTTCCTAATCCTTTCAAAGAATTCACAAGATTTGTAAATCTAGTAAACGATATAGTTTCATTGACATCCATTTTAAACAATTCATATGAACTAACATGCTAATTTTCAATTCTTTTACTTGGTTTGATCCTTCTTGAGTTACTTCAAGCATATCCCATATTTCTTGGAGAGCAACACAAAAGTTGCAATTGATACATGCAGATATATATGGCTCAATCTCTCTCATGTCAAACAACAAAAAATGTATTTTTGTATGTTTCATAGACGACTTTACTAGAAAGGCTTGGATATATTTTTTAAACGAGAAGTCGGGCATTCAAGATGTTTAAATACTTTAAAAAAAAACTTGTTGAAAATGAAATTGGGTTACCCATTATTTATTTACGAACGAATAGATGTGGAGAATTTAACTCACATGGTATTAGAAGCATACACACCACAACATAACAGAGTTGCAGAAAGGAAAAAATTGAAAAGTGATGAATTTAGTGAGAAGTAGTTGTTTGAGAAGAAAATGTCAAAAGAATTTTGCCTCAAACTATTATTTGGGCAACTTATGTGCTTAATAGAAGTCCAACATTGGCAATAAAAGATAGTACATTGCAAGAAGCATGAAGTGGAATAAAACACAATGTAGAATATTTTAGAGTTTTTGGGGGCATTTATCATGTACACATTCTCGATGAAAAACGAGAGAAATGCGTCAACAAGGAATCAAAGGCATATCGACTATACGATCTCTCCACAAAAAGGATTGTAATAAGTCGATATGTTATTTTTGATGAAGAGAAACAATGAAATTGGGCTAAAAGCACTATTGCACAAACCTCAATGGATTCAGAATGGAAAAATAGTGAAAGTGATGTAGAGTCAAGCGATGAAGATACACGGAAAACCATCAAAGAAGGGAAACAAATAGGGTGACTAATTCTATTCTCTCTTTCTTCCTTACTTCTCTCTCTTAAAAGCTTTTTTATTTAGAATGAAGCAAAAGCACTAAGCCCAAATAAATAAAATCCTTTTTAGCCTCAGCTGAATGTAAAATAATGACTTTTGAGTTTGCTTTAATCGAGATGAACTCGCAAAGACACAACCTGGAGTATTGTTCCAGTTCTGCTAATTCAAGAAAGTGGACTTGGTGAACTTCTTTGCCCCGCTTGTCATAGTCAAGCATTGTTGTGTAGGCGAATTTAATTAGAGTTTCTTTCCTTTCTCTTAGGAAATCTCGACTTTCCTTTCTTCATTCCTTTTAATTATGTTGTGATGCTTTGATTATCAACAAATGCTTCCAAAGGAGTGAAGCAGCTTGACTCAAAATGAGTAAATTTTTTTTTAATTTAAAAATAAGGTTTGCTTAATTTTTATACAATAAGTCAACAATTTTCCTTTTCTTTTTCTTTTTTTACTAACTTGGATTTTTCCCGAATAATAAAGAAAGGAAAGAAATTGTATGAATCTCAACAAGTAAAAAAAAAAAAAAAAAAAAAATATATATATATATATATATATATATACCAAAATTGGAAATGCACATTTACCTCACTTGATATTTCAAGAGGAAAGTCACAAATTAAATCAAATGAAGTGATTGAAAATAATAAAGTGAAACTGATTTATTAGACATAAGTATGTATGATGATTAAAAAGGAACCAGTTTCAATTTATGATTCCATTATACAATAAAAAAAAATTGAAGACTCAAAACACATTTAAGATTTTTTTTTTTCCTTCTTGTGGTCAGTATTATGTCAACAGACCTATTCACATTCATCAAAAAATATTTAATTAAAAAATTGGATAAATTATACTTTACACAAAATTATAATTTAATCTATATAATTTTTTTCAAATTAATAATTTAAATAAGTATCCATATATAACAAGACTAAATTAAAAAAATTAAAAAAAAAATTAAACTGAAAAAATATTAGAAATCAATAAATATATTTAGGGTAAATTATAAATTTAGTACTTATAGTTTCATGAAAGTTAGAATTTAATCTCTATGATTTGAAAATCTAGATTTTAGTTATGATTTGGAGAAATATATAATTTAGTTATATAATTTGAAGAAATAAAACTTAGTCCATATGGTGTGATAAAACAAAAAAATAGTTCATGTTATTCGTAAATCGTAAGTAAATTAAGTATGTAAATGTAACGTATGAATTATGTTTTTTTTTTTCAATTAATTACTTATATTACATTCTTATCATTAAACAAAAAATAATTAACTTTTACGTATTTTATTCACTAACAATTACAAATGACGGACTATTTTTAAAATTTTATCAAATCTTAGTAACTAAATTTTAATTTTTTAAACTAATGACCAAATTATAAATTTTTTCAAACCATAGAGATTATAAAATCTAAAATTTTAAATTATAGACTAAATTATAGTTTATATCAAACCATTGAGATTAACTTAGTTTTAAAAAGAGACATATCTAACAGGAAAAATATGTTCATCAATTGGATTAGAAAATGGGGCAAAGGGATAAAAGAAAAAAAGAATGAGAGAGAGAGAAGAGATTCCTTTGTCCCTGTGCTCTGCTTACAACTGTTCTTTCCACAAATTTTCAATCAGTTTCTGATTTCTTCATCTTCTCTTCTTTTTTTTTCATCTCTTCCAAGTTTTCTTTCTCACTGGTAAGCTTCGATTTCTCTAACTCTTTGATTCGTTCTGTTCAGTTCTTACTTACCTTTCTATTGTTTATGCTTTACTTCCAGTTTACGCTCTTTACTCCTTAAAATCATCTCTGTTTCTTTCATTTCTTGTTGCTCCCGCTTCTCCGTACTTTTTTTGCACCAATTTCTGTGAAAGCTGCTTCGATTTAACCTTGTTCGGTCTTTTGCTGCCTAGCTGAAGTTTATTGTACGAGTTTGGTGGGGGTTTTTTTCTAGGGTTTCGTATGCTTCTGGTTATTGTTTATCTTTTTGGTGGCTGCGGAATCTGTTGGGGATGTGTTTTCATTTTTCTTTTTGAGTTGAAGTTCTTGCTTTGAGCGCATGACTGGGAGCAGGAAAGTTGACTCCGCTTACTTTCCTGGTTATAGTTAAGAAGGATCTTTATGGTTTTTGCTTTTCTTCTTATCTTTATGCCTTTTTGCCCTAATTTCCATCCGATTGAATTTGTTGAACCCGATGTACATGTTTTTTGCAGCTACTTTGACTTGATCGTTTTTGTTGTACTGGAAATGAGAAAGAGGAGATAAATTACAGAAACATTGTTGGTTTTTGGTTATTTTTTATTAACTTTTGTTAAATTGAATTATCCAGATGATAGGAAGATTGAGATGGGGGAGATGGGTCAGCCATATGAGCTGACTAGTGGTCTAAAGTTCTGAAGATGATCTTCCAAATGAGTGATTGTTTGATCTTCTGATTCTAGTGATGTATCCTACTACTCTCAACTTTTGTTTCCTGTTTTGTTTATGCTGTGGATGAATTGTTAGTGCAGCTGAAATCTATTACTTTGTGTCTGAACTTTAAGTTCTCAAAAGCTGTTGTTTCTCTTTCCTAATTGTTCTTTTTTGCTCTGAGAAGTGTTTTTATATCTTCCTTTTTGTGTTATCTTGCCTAATTTCTTAATTGGTATATTGTTTTGCAATCCAAATTGGTTAGGTTGGCGAATGTAACAGCACCTTTTTTGTAATCTTTCTTTATTTGGTCGAAAGTTTGTGTGCCTTCTTCAAGGAAAGAAAGTCAATAGACTGATAGACAAACTTGTGGTAGTAAATCATAAGACATCAGGTTTTGCAATGTTGTATAGATTATTGCTCTGCCATGGAATATATATAATTAAGGATTACTCAGCTTGTAATTTTTTTTTGAGTTTGTTGTGTTGTTGTTCAGTTTGTGGCTCCCAGGTTAGGTTTGGATCTGAGTACTGAATGTAGGCCAATTGGAAAATCCTTGCACTCATATTGTTATTTTAAGTTCAATGAGGACAAAACTGATTCGATATATTTCTTTTGAGTTTCAATAATTTGCGCATATTTTAGTTGGATAGCAGTTTGGCTGGCAAAATTTTTATTCATTTTGTATGATAGTTAGGCAACATATTGGTAACGTTTTTGCACATGACTGCCATTTTGCTTGCAGTGGAACTTCTTTATTACAGCAACAGTGTTGGTTTAAAAGTTTCGGAGTCATAAATGGATGACAATGGACATCGTGAGAATGGAAGGCACAAAGTAGATCAGTATAAACCGGCCCAGGGCCAGGTATCAAGATGAACAAAACCCCATTATAACTTTCTTTAAGGTGTAACAATACTATAGATTTTGGTTTAATTTGTTTGAGTTTGTCTCTAACAGTGGATGATGCAGCATCAACCATCAATGAAGCAGATAATGTCAATTATGGCCGAAAGAGATGCAGCAATCCAAGAGAGAAATTTGGCCCTCTCGGAGAAAAAGGCCGCGCTAGCAGAGCGAGATATGGCTTATCTACAGAGAGATGCTGCAATTGCAGAAAGGAACAATGCTCTTTTGGAAAGAGACAATGCCATTGCGACACTTCATTATCGTGAAAACTGCCTCTCAAATAATAATATATCATGTCCACCAGGATGCCAAATTGCAAGGGGAGTGAAGCATATACACCATCCGCAGCAACAGCAACACGCACATCATACACCTCACTTGAATGAAAGTAATTACAATTCAAGAGAAATGCATCCCAATGAAGCTTGCCCAATATCCCCAGTTGCTTCAGAATCTCCGAAGGCACGACGAAACAAGCGAACTAAGGAAGCAAAGACAGTTACAACACCAAACAAGAAGGTTTCAAAAACTCCAAGGAAGGTAAAAAAAGAGGGTGAAGACTTGAATAAGACAATGCTGGGCAAGTCACAAGAATGGAAGGATGAAATTGGTATCATGAGTGGAGGAGATGATCTTAACAAACAGTTGGATGTGTCGAAGTCGGATTGGAAAGGTCAGGATCTAGGATTGAACCAAGTTGCCTTTGATGAAACTACAATGCCAGCCCCAATATGCTCCTGCACAGGAGTTATAAGACAATGCTACAAATGGGGCAGTGGTGGATGGCAGTCTGCATGTTGTACAACCACCATGTCAATGTATCCACTGCCTGCAGTTCCCAACAAACGACATGCCCGTGTGGGAGGTCGGAAGATGAGCGGTAGCGCTTTCAACAAGCTACTTAGCCGCTTAGCAGCTGAAGGACACGATCTGTCAGCTCCAGTTGATCTTAAAAATCACTGGGCAAAGCATGGAACGAATCGTTACATCACCATCAAGTAGTCAGTAGTAGCAAAATGTAGAAAAATGGAAAGAAAATTGCAAACTGCCTAAGCTTTTTCTTCCACTTTCAGGTAGAGAATAAAGGATAGCAGAACCAAAGAGAAGGGTTTGAAGCTATCTCTATCATGTTCAGCAAATTGTTGGAGTGTAAGAGCCAAGTGCCTAATAGCAATGGTAAAGACACTACTTATCCTGGGATAATTGTAAAGGTACGTGTATTATTATGTTCAGAGTTGTATTTAAGATATCAGATTATGGCTGTCGTCATCATTTTGTAGTCTTTCGTTGTATAATCATTTTGTATTTGCAATGACATTCAATCTACCAGAACCATCAACAAATTGGCCTATAAGGAAATGTTTGTTTTTCATTTTTTCCTGAAATATTTATTTTCATTATTAAAAATGAGTTTCTGCATCATTTTCAAATAAACATATAGAAACAAATGGTAATAACTTTAAATTATTACCAAATTTAATATCTTTCATTCATTTATTTCTAATTACTTTTAATCTATCAAAATAATAATTCAAATAATCGTATATGATCTACTACTAAAGGTCATATTTTTAATATTTTAAAATAATTTTTGGGTATTTGGATTTTAGGCTGAGGAAAGGGGAGGAGAAATTGAGTAATTTTAAAATATGAAATATTTGTTTTAAGATTGGAAAAGTTTTATTTTGAAATTTGAGTTTAGTTTTTATATTAAATTTGATTTGAAATTTAATGAGAAAATATAAATTGAGATGAGAAAGAGGAAGAATTTGAGAAATTGTGATCAGAAATCAAACAAAATTAAACTCTTCTACTCTCCTCTCCAAATTAAATGATCCAAATAGCTTTAAAATTTTTAATATTCTTGTCTTACTCATTAAAACTATGTTTAGGCCACTTAGAAAAGCTAATAGAAACGATTTGCAACATATTACTTTTTTATTATTTCCCAAATTTCTTCTTTTTTTTTTATAACTATATTTTAATCTTATCAAATGTCTAATTATATTTTAATTATAGTCATTCTCTTTAAAAAAAAAAAATCATTTAAAATCATGTTCTTCTAACTACCCTCTTTTCTCTTCCTCCTCTCTTTTCATTCTCATTGTCATCTCCAAACATGAGGGTTTAGATTATTTGCTTGAAAATAATTATCTTGGCTAGGTGCGGCTTCTGTTTGGATTGTGTAAAACTCAACATACCAATATCCTTGATTTTTCTAAATTTGAGTCCTAAATTTTTAACAAAATTATTGATACGACTTATAAATAATTAATTCAACTTATTTCGATTTCAATAAAAATTTTGATTTTTTTTTTATACATAATCGATTGGATTTTTAATTTTATTGTAAAAATTAATATTTTACTAATAAAAAAACAATCTTCTTTTCATAAGTAATACTAATATTTTGTATACTATACATTTAAATCAACTCTTCTATCAAACATAAATAAAAACACATTTTAATTCTCATAGTTTATAAACTGATAATTGCGCATTAGTTTTTCACGATTCAATTCAGAACTTGGAGAGAGAGTGCATCGGCTTTTTCTACAAAAGATAAAATAAGAAAACAACAGAAATGAAAAGTATGTAAATTCGTTTCCTACAGTGTCAGATGATGAATCATAAGCATAAAAATTGAGACAGGGATAACTGATATTTTCATATGTTCATCATCCACACCACTAGAACCAAAATTCATTATAAAAACTAGGCCTTCTTCAAGGCCAAATCTGAAATAATAAAATTCCAAAAACTGATTCAATAAAAGTTTTTAATGTTTTAGTGATTTAAATACCATTGTGATATTCACAACATTAAAGTTGAGTTGTATTAAAGTTGCCCTATTGTATAATATAATATTTAAGCTTACAAAATTGTTTCAAATTGTTTATTATCGGCCTTGTAATTATAGACCTTCATATCATAAAAATTAGTCACCAATGATTTTGAAACTAACATAGGTTAAAATCAAATTAATAATTTTAAATTCCAGTATTCAAGAAAGAAATGGAGCAAAAAATCAAAACGCAAAGACTAAAAATGAGATAATTAAGACTGATTTAAAATCTAAATCAATGGAAAATGTAGATACAGATAGGTGTGAGCCTCAGACCGTCCTAGTTCAAAAATTTCCACACAAATGCAATTCTAATCAATTACATCTCAGTAAACCAAAAAACAATCATCACTGACCACACCTAACTAAAATAAATGTCAACGAAAAAACTAAAAATCCAGAAGAATTAAAAACGAAAGCAATCATCAAATATCAACCGCTGTCAGAGTTTAAAATATCAGCACTATGAATCAGCCAGGGATAACTGTATATTTTATGTTTCTCATCATCCAGAATATAAATACACACACACACATATATATATATCATCACCAGAAACAAGTTGAAAGATAACAGACAGTTCAAATCAATAAGATCCAGAAAAAAGAAGAAGACGAATTAGATTAGGAGAGGCATCAGATCTTCCTATACAAAGAGGTTAATCACAACGCTCAAAGTTCAAAGACCAGAGCATTCTACCATTCGAAGTTCGTCATGTGCACTCTTCCGAGAACGAACACAAAATCATTCGAAGTAATTAGAAGATAAAAAGGAGTTCACTCACTCGATTGGAGAGCGCAACGATTCTAGATAACGAAATCGAGCTGAAAAGGAAAACATAATTGAGAAACAAAAGTTGAAAGAAAATTGAAGGGTCGCTGGAATTGGAGCTAGGGTTTTTGAATTGAGAATAGGTTGAACAGATTTGCAGGTTTTATAACTATTGTAGCCGGTAGTTTTGTGGTGGATAAATGGACGGCTGTGATCTGTAGATGGAAATTTTACCGAACGTTCGATTTAGGTTTTGGCAAGATGGTATGGGCTTATGGACCGAAAATATCAACTAAAGGATAACTCACGACATTGGGACTAAAGTAGTTCATCTATTTGGGCCTTTTCAATTAGCTCCATACCTAACAGGGGTCGGAAAAAAAAAAAAAAATCGAAAACCGACAAAATTGAATTGATCTAATGATTTGTTCAATTTTTTAACATAATATTGAATAACTCATTTGATATTTTAGAAAACTAAAATTTATTACTTCGATTTTGGATCTTAAGCAAAGAATCAACAAAATATTGAATCAAACCGAATATATAAATACTAAGTAAAATAAACATATATTGGTATTTAGATTTGATAGATAAACAAATTATAATATTAAAATTTGAAATATGAAATAAAATTATCGTAAATATTGCGATATTTATAGAAAAGGTTGTATTTCTTAGTAAAATAAAATTTTGTGAATCAAATTGAAAAGGAGAGAAAAACTTGAAATAAATAAAGTTCTTATTCAAATAAAAACAAAAATACAAATCAAAATCGAATGGAACCAATTATTTTATATTTATTGAACACCATTTGAACTCAATAATTGAACAATTGACGATATTTGTTCGATTATCGGCTCGACACAAAATTGATAAAGATCAAATCGAAATCACCTCTATTAGCGAGAAAGGATTGTGATATATTTTTAAAAATATAAAATTTGACAACACATAAAAGTAGGGTTTCATAGAGTAGTCAATTATCACGTACGTACAGTTAGGAAAAACAGAGGATGCAGTAGAGAAGAAGAGAAGAACGAATAGATAGCCAAGAGTATTTTTATATTACATAACACTTCATTACATCCAACAACTATTTTTACACATTAGAAAGCATAGTAGATAGATATAATTAATTAGACTGTTGCACACTAACTTACCAACTAAACTTAACACCATACTACATTAATAATATTAAGTAAGGTATTTAGTTGTAGTTAAAGGTACAACAGGGAATGGTGCAGTCAAGGTTGTGTCAGTGTTGTTACAGCCTCGCTCAAACGAGGCACGGGAAAGGATTGAAGTCCGAGTTTGATACGAAGAGCCAGGAAGTGCTGAGGTGATAACGGTTTTGTCAGAAAGTCTGTCAGCTGATCTCGAGAATGAATATGACGAACTTCCATGGTGTTGGACAGAATTTGATCACGCATGAAATAGGCATCGACCTCGATTTTTTTTGTTCGAGCATGGAAGACCGGATTGTAAGCAAGAGCATTTGCTGATACATTGTCACACCAGATGAGTGGAGGCATGGAGGGAGAAGCATTCAGTTCTTTGAGAAGAGATAGCAGCTAAATAATCTCACACGCAACCAGAGAGAGAGCGCGATATTCAGACTCGGTGCTCGATCGTGCCACAACAGCTTGCTTCTTTGAAGACCAGGAAATAAGAGTGTTGGCAAGATATACACAAGAGCCGGTGACTGATTTTCTGTCATCTCGACATGAAGCCCAGTCAGCATCTGAGAATCCAGTCAAGGTAAGATGAAGTGCAGGCTGAATGTGAAGTCCATACGACACGGTTCCTTGTAAGTAGCGGAGAACGCGTTTCAGAGCTTTCCAATGCGCTGTGCTAGGGGCTTGATTGAACTGACTGAGTTTGTTTATAGAGTATGCAATGTCCGGCCTGGTGTGTTGCATGTAGTGTAGAGACCCCAAAATGCTTATGTATAGTTAAGGATCAGCTAGGGAATCGCTATCAGATTTGGAGAGTAACTTGCCTGAGATCATAGGGGTGGGAACTGGTTTGAGATGTGTCACTTGATGTTTGACAAGGATGTCTTGTATATATTTTTCCTGAGTCAGAAGAAGACCGGATGTAGTTTGGTGTATCTGAATGCCGAGGAAGTAATGAGGATGGCCAAGGTCGCGAATTGCAAAGGTGACCTTGAGTCTGGTGATTATACGCTGCAGTAACGAGGAAGTTGAGGCAGTGAGAAGCAAGTCGTCGACATATATAAGAAGGTATGTAGTGCTAGTTGAGTGAGAAAGAATGAACAAGGAGCTATCGGCTTTGGATTGGACAAACTGCAGTTTGGTTAAATAGTGGTGAAGTTCTTGGTACCACGCTCGTGGTGCTCGTTTTAAGCCATAAAGAGCCTTGTTCAATTTACACACATAGGATGGCAAAGCGGGATGAGTGTATCCTTGAGGTGGAGGGGTGTAGACCTCATCACGGAGAGTGCCATGAAGAAACGCATTGGAGATATCAAGCTGTCTGATAGACCACTTCCAGGTAACTGTAAAAGTTATGATGATGCGTATGGTGGCTGGCTTGACAACAGGAGAGAAGGTTTCACCATAATCAACACCTGGTTTTTGTAGAAAACCACGAGCAACAAGACGTGCCTTGTACCAGTCAATTTGGCCATGAGCATCTCGTTTGATTTTGTACACCCATTTAGTATTGACCAACCTTTGATGTCGAGTAGGTGGAACTAATGTCCAGGTGTTATGTCGTTGTAGGGCTTGAAATTCACTGTCCATTATTGTTCTCCATTGCTTCACAATGCATGCTTATTTGTAAAAGGTGGGTTCCACAAGAGACGAATTAATGGTAGTAGAGGCATTATCAACTAATCTACCAAAGTAGAGATTTGGTTTGGATATGCCTGCTTTGGCACGAGTTGTCATGGGGTGATGGTTAGTGATAGGTTGGTTTTGAGGTAGGGAAGGAGACAGGGAAGTAGATGGAGAGGCAGCAGTAGGAACACAATTGGAGTGTGTAGTAGTAGGGGAAAAATCAGGTAGGTGTTGGTTAGGCAGCAGATGATCATCAGGGATTCTAGGTGGTGTGGCCATTGCGAGGCAATCTGAGGAGGTACAAGGATTGGTGGCAGTTGAGTGAGAAACAGGTGATGTTGCTGAGGTAGAGGTATGGGTCAGGAAATGAGGAACCAGTGTGATATTGGCTGGGCGATGTATCTAGTCTTCAACAGGACTCCTAGTAGAAGTCTCATCAGACCTGCAATCAAAAGAGTTCCTTGTAGGGAATAAGTCAGTATAAGGAAAGGTTTCTTTATCAAATTAAACATGTCTAGATAAAAAAAATATGCCTAGTGGCACTAAGGCATATGTATCCCTTGTAGTGATCATGATAGCCGAGATATAAGCATTTCTCAGTGTGAAAGTTAAGTTTGTGGGCTTGGAATGGCCTGAGGTAGGGGTAGCAAGCTTCGCGAAACACGTTAAGGAAATCATAGTCATGTGTCTTGTTGTAGAGAATCTGGTAGGGTGATTTATTGTGTGAGACAGGGGTCGGTAACCGGTTAACAAGGTAAGTGGAAGTATGAAAGGCTTCCCACCAGAATTTCAAGGGCATGTGAGCTTGAGCAAGTAAAGCTAGTCCGGTTTCAACTAGGTGCCTATGTTTTCTTTCAATTCTCCCATTCTTTGAACTAGTGTAAGGACAAGATATCTAAATGGCAATGCCAAGTTACTCACATAGTTGGCTTAGGGGCTTAAATTCTCCTCCTCCATCATAGCGGATGGCTTTGATTTTAGTGGAGAATTGTCTCTCAACCAGCTTTTGAAAGTCTGTAAACGTAGCTGATGTCTCGGATTTGAACTTAAGAGGATAGATCCAAGTGTATCTAGTATAGTCATCAAGAAAAGCAATGTAATAGGAATAGCCCTTGCTAGACAATACAGGTGCAGGTCCCCAAAGGTCCATATGAACTAGTGACAAGGAACTAGCAGCTCTAGATGTAGAGATTGAGAAGGGTAATTTGTGAGTTTTTCCAAACTTGCAAGCTTCACAAAAAGATAAACTTTCATTTCCTTTCACCAAGTTCGTACAATTTGATAGAATTTGACCTAAAATTCTAGTAGAAGGGTGGCCCAATCTTTGGTGCCAAGTCCCTCTTTTACAAGCAACAAAAACATACGGAAAAAGAGAATTCTGGTCAAATTCTTCTGGATGGCTGGAGTGAGCCTCGAACTGCTATGCCTAGCTCCTTCAAAATCAGCTTCTTCAGTGATTCTAGGAAGATGAGCATACACATCTTCTCCAAAATGAATAATTCTGTAGAGTCCTCTCTCAAGTCTCCCTAGGATCTTGATGTCCTTGGTGTTTGTGTCCTTAATAACACAGAAAAATTTATCAAATTCAACAGTGACATTGTTATCTTTAGTGAGTTTAGATATGCTCAGCAAGTTTTTCTACATCATAGAAACATGTAATACATCTTTTAGAACTAAAACTACACCTTTAGATTTAAGATAAGTAGTCCCTATGCCTACAATAGGAACCTGAGTGCCATCACCAACAGATATAGAATGCTTACCCGAGGTTTCTCCTTGAAGACTCATTCTGCTCATGTCTGATGTGACATGGTTAGTGGCACCACTGTCCAGATACCACCTTTCATCTTGAAGAGTCTCAGGGTAAGCCATAAGAGCAGTAGTGGTAGAAGGAGCTGATTGAGATGTTTGTCTAGTTGTAGAAGAGTTGGTTCGGGTACCATATCTGCAGTAGCATACTGTAGCAATATGGCCAATTTTTCCATAAATTTGGCATTTTTCAGTTGTGTATGGTGAGTACCTATCTTGACCCTTCTATTTACCTCATTTGCTTTTCTTATTTGAGTACCCTTGAGGTGGTACATTTTTTGTGGAATGAGATTGATTGGTGTTTCCCTTCTGAGTTGAAGAGTTGTTAGTGCTTCCAGGAGATTTGAACTTGTTGGTTGTGACTAGATTTGCAGATGGTTGAAACATAGAGGAGTTACCTCTCAAGGATTGCAGCTTCTATTGCCTTTGCTCATAGGAATTCAATTCAAACTGGAGTTGCAGCCAGTCAGGTTCGTTGTTGCGTAGCACACACACTATTGGGTTGAAATCTTCATCCAGCCCTGCAAGAATATAGGAGACAAGGGTTTTGGTGTCGATATGGTGACCATCATGGCTAGGTTGTCACTATACTATTTCATTTTGGTCAGGTACTCGCTCATCTTCGTGGTTCCTTTGCGAGTTTGCTGGAGCATCTGCCGTTTGTAGTCTTCTTGAGACCGACAGTGAACTCCATAACAACTTTCGATTGCTTTCCACAAAGCTTGAGCTGTGTCATAGCCCATGACTTGGATTGCCATTTTTGGTGTCATGGAGTTGTACAGCCAACTTACGAGCAGTGGGTCAGTTGTGGTCCAAACATCTTTTTCAGGGTTAAGAAGTGACATACCTCTGTGATCGTCTTCCGAAGGTGGGATAATTATGAATTCTTCTAGACAAGGTGTGGATCCATTTAAGTGTCCCTCAACTCTGTGTCCTTTAAGAAGAGGTAGCATATGGTTATCCATAATAAGAAGATATTACGATCTAATTTGATTGGGATTACCTGATTTAGGAGATTGGAGCATGCTAGATATCCAACAGGGATTTTTTTTTTTTTATGTTTAACAAGGATACACTGGTTTTCGTCAATGAGTTTGGCTTTTCCCTTAGCAGCGCGTTTCTCTTCATCGAGTTGTTTGAGGGCTTCTGCAGCTGCTGCGTCCTTCTCTGGTTTGTTTAGGTCCACCGAAAGATCGGCCATGGCTGCTCTGATACCAAGTTAGGAAAAATAGAGGATGCAGTAGAGAAGAAGAGAAGAACAAACAAAGAGCCAAAGAGTATTTTTATATTGCATAACACTTCATTACATCCAACAACTATTTATACACATTAGAAAGCAGAGTAGGTAGATATAATTAATTAAACTGTTGCACACTAACTTACCAACTAAACTTAACACCATACGACATTAATAACAGTAAGTAAGGTATTTAGTAGTAGTTAAAGGTACAACAGGGAATGGTGCAGTCAAGGTTGTGTTAGTGTTGTTACACGTACGTCTAACGCAAATATTTTAACTTTTTCAAACAAACATTTTTTTACCACTGAACTTGTTCACCCTTCTCCAAACTCTGCCATTTTATTCTCTTCCTCTGCTATGTTAATTAAACTCCTTAAATTTATAAAATTTAAAAACATATCAAACACCGTTATGTGATCCTAGTTAGTTATCAAGATGGTATAACATGAGATGCTTGTTTTGAGTATTTATGGAAATTTTATAAAAGAGTTTTTATTATCACTCTTTAAAAACCTTATACAAACGAGCTATTATTACAATTTATTCTTTATAATCACTCAAAATAACTGCTCATTTCTAAACACTCCACAATTTTACAAAAAAACACGTTCTAAAGGTCTTTTGTTCGAATTTGGGCAAAGCCAAAAATTGTATTTCTTAAAATTAATATATTTTCTTGAGCGCTTCCTTTTCATTTTCTTGTTATACTCCTTTTAAAATGGTTAACTTTTAAAATATATCAATAGAAGTTTCATGGTGTGGTTGGTTACAAGTCTAACACACTCAATGTTTTTGGTTTGGTCCAGGTGATGCCAACATTTGTTTTCAAACAAGTTTTGTTTACCTTTGAAATTGTATCCTCTTCTCCAAAGTCATTTCATTCTATAGCTTTGCTCCCTAGAATCAATAACCTAGTTGAAATCGCCTCCAATAATCCAAGGCATATCATGAGCTTCGCACAGTCTTCTAAGCGGCTTCCAGGAATCTTTCCTTTTGGACAACACTAGGCTCCCATAAAACCTAGAAAATCTCCACTACACTCCATCATCACAAATCATAGCATCAATGTGGCCCTGAGAAAAGGAACTAATATTTACATTCAAAGAGGAGTTCCAAAGGAGTATCAGGCCTCCACTAGCCCCAATAATCGGCACACTCTAGCAGCTATCACAGTCAACTAGTAACTTAACCCAATCCATCGCCACACTATCATACTTAGATTCGGTTAAAAAATTAACTAAGGTCTCAGTTTTTGCGCTTCAAACCGAAGTGCCCGCCAAGCCCGGGGGTTTTCCAACCCCCGAGTGTTCCAACATAACATTTTCATTGCATCCGGCGAGACTGCTCAACAGTCTCCGCCGATATTCCACTGATTATCTCAACGCAGTCAAATCTTCTTTTTTTTTTTCCATCATTCATCACCTTCATTCCACCCATATCATGTTTTGTCCCACAACAATTTCCTCCCGCAACATCAACCTCCATATCGCTCTCCTGGTTTGCTCTGAGCCTAGCTCTTCTTTTTCAACTCATTGCAGTCTTTTTAGCAGAATGCCCGTTGTCTTCCTTAATGGACTCATTCCCTTCCTCCTCCCCATCCTTCTTCCCAAATTCCTCCGTACAACTAACCCTCCTCTTTTCCTCCATATTTCCCCCCTTCTTCAGTTCTATCACAGAATTTAAGCACATATTTTTGTAATCTATCCCGGCATATTTACCACTTTTCATAGCATCACCAAGTAATTTCTCCTTTTTTTTCCATTGGGCACCTCATAACCAGCATCTCATTAACATTCATTGGGCCTTTTAATGTCTAGCCCATCCCCTTAGCCATTTGCACCCCACATTCTCTTCCTTTCTAAGTCCAAATGCTTCCAACTCTGGCTTAATACTCTCCCAAACGTCATTCCTTACATTCGGATCAACTAAGTGCTCCACACGGCCCAGCCCAATATTTTTCCCCAGCGACGCCATTTGAATTTTTCTTATTTTACCGTCTTCCACATCTCTACCCCACTGACCAGTAAAACCATTTTCACAGCCACCCCATAAGCTAAATCCAATGCCAAAGCCCGTTTTGAGTCCACTCCTCCTTTGCCACTAGTGCATCTCAAATTAGCTGGCCCACCACCTCCTTCTCTTTCCTTGCAATCGACAACCTGTTTTCACCTTTCCTTTTCTCCTCTACTGCACGCCAACCAGTCAGACCAGCACTTCCTTCCTCTTCAACACCATACTCTTCTGATTTACGAAATTCCCTCCCTTCTGCAAAAAATCATCCATCACGCCGACACCTTCAATGCATCTTTCCCCAAACCCACTACTTTCGTCATTAGTTGTTGCTTTGCACAAGTCACCCAAGGTTCACAAACTTGGTTTTTGTTGACTCAGCTCCGTTTTCCTCAACTCGTTCGCCCGACTCACCGGTTCCCTTTCATCCAACCCTTGCCGACTTTCTTTCTGGTCGCCTATCTTATGATCTCCGACCTCACCATTGGAAACACCATCCCTATCTCTGTTTCTTCCCTGAACCTCTCCCGTTTCAATTCCGGTACCTCCTTTCATTGAACGAATCTCTCTACCCCATCCTCCCTCTTGGTTAAAATTCAGCGACCCTTGGCTTCTCAACGACTGATTTCCCTTAAGTTATCACCAAACGGCCATGGCTTCCCTTCTTCCACTACAACAAAAGAACAACAATTGAAGCTATGTCCCATTCTACCACAACCCCTGCAAAACTCAGGCAACTTCTCGTAGGAAATACGGGCTCACTTTTCCTCAGCCAACTCACCACTCTTCACTTTCAAAGCTTTCCTTAGAGGTTTTAAAACATTGATGATCACTTTTAAACGAATGACTTACCTCTGTTTCTTCCTTCTCCTTCATAATCACATTTTACAAAATCACCCTCCAAATTCCCCATCTTCTGAGCACCTCCTTCTGAATGGCACGCCGGTGGAACGTCATGGATACGAATCCAGAATGGGACTTTGTTGAATTCCATCTCAGAAATTCTCTTGCCCCCCGAAAATTGCTCAAGAACCAGCAACGAACTATCGAAAATCCAGGGGCCTCTTTCCACCACCATTTCCTTTGTAATTTTACAAGAAAACGAGCAAAGAAACATGTTCGTCCCCAACACCTCAATTTGGACCTTTTTTTCCGCATTCCAGATTTTAGGAATTATCTTTTTGAAGGCATCTGAACTGATTGTCTTGGCTGAGAGGACTTTGCAAGCAAGATCGAACTCCAGGCTCCCTTCAAATTCACGGATTTCTTCATCCTTCAAGACAAAGACGTCTCCTTCTTCCTCATCAGCCAATGCCAAACCATTCATAAGATCTGTAAATGCGTCCATCAAACCCCCACCCCAAACCTCTTCCGACCACACTCCCAGCCTTACCCCACACCCACCACTACCCTCACACTCCTGATCATAGAGGACCACACACTCTTGTGTTTCTAGAGAGAAAACACAAGACCGAAAAGTTGTCCCCAATTGATATTTGCTTCCCTATGTACTTACTATTTCTTTTTAGAAGAGTTGTGGAATTCTTTTATATAGGGGAGTATTTGTTAATTGATTTATATCCTTAAACCCCATTAGCATTTTTTTCGAAATTGATATATATTATTTTTTTTCTTAAAATAATATTGATTATAATATTCTTTTTTTATGTGATATTGTTGCTATGGTGTTGTCTTGCTACAATTCATATCGATTTTTTTTTTCTCTCAACAACTTGTTTTTACTTTTATAATATTTGATATTTTGCTATAATTTTTTAATTTGAGTTTACATGATTTAATATATTATTTATATTGAGATAAGTTTGATCGTTGTTTCGTTTAATGATATGAGAAATTGTTATTCTTATTCTTGAGTAATTAAATTACTTCATTAGACGTTCTTGTTTTATGTCATATTTTCTTCACTGATAATTTGTTTTTGGACAAAATATTAATAGTTTGTTTAAGTTATATTAAACTCACATTGTGTTTTATTTTGTATTGTTATCTTATGAAAATTATTATTCTTGAATTTTACTCAAATAATTTTGACTATGTGGCATTTTATAATTTTACAATTATTATAAGAATGCTTATTTTGAGGGGGGAGTTTATTCTTTGATATGTTATTTTGATATTCTCTCTAATTAATGCTCAATTATTGTGACCACTTATTGTGCATATTGTTTATCTTTATAGGGGAGTTGGCTATTGTCTTAAAGTAAATTCTATTTTAGAAAATATTTCTTTCGAAAATTGATTAATATTCAATCATCTTTAATTAACGTATGTGCTAATTACTTTTTTTTTAATCTCTTAGTAAGGGAGTGTTAAATTGATTTTAAAAGAGAAAATTTTTATGGGAATGTTTATGTTAATCTTCTAAGTTATTTTTCTTATTATTCTTTCTTTTATTGATCCCAAAATGGAAAAAGATAATGATAAGAAAAATAAAGCATATTGTTATTTTGTATATGCGTTGATTGTATATCTGCATCATATTCTACCTAACACATTACTTTGAATTCATTTTTCTTTTGTAATTGTCATCATAAAAAAGAAGAGACGGTTGACATTTTGGCGTTAAATTAATTAATTTTAATTAATTATTATTTTGATGATAATAAACTTCATTTTTATTTATTTAACACTTTTGTTTTTTTTTTTTTTGAACTACCCATTTCATTTCATAGAGCATGAGAAGATTATTCCAACCAATATTCAATCATTCCCATCAGACTTAAATTGAGAAAATTATGAGTAAAAAAAAAGTATAACGATGACATGGCAAAATTGGGCTAAACATGTGACTAAATGGGCTAATCTCTCTTTGAGAGGTGGTGCCTTCTTTTCTCTTCCCTCTCGTTTTTACAGCCTGCATTGTTATTACTTATTTTATTTAATTAATTTTGGTGAATGAAGAAACGAAACTTGTCACCAACAACTCTATTTTGCAATTTCTCCGCGTTATGAAGTCCGAAAATTACAAGAAAAATAAAGAAAAATTCAGAAATATTGAAGGAACATTTTGAGAGCCTTTGAGAATATTTTGACCGGATCACTTGAAAATTAGAGTGTCATATTCTCTAACTCTATCATATTTATTTTTTATTACTTGGAGTGTTTTATTCGTGTTTTAATTTGAACTCAATAATTATTGTGTTAGTATAATTGATTTTTCATCTTCCTTATCAATTTTGTTTATTGTATTATTGTCATACTGATCCAACACTTAGAACCCAAAATTATGAAAATATATGCATAATGAGTGCTTTAAATTCGAAAAAAGTGTCAAATTCAAGAAAAACAATTCGAGGAGGTATTTATGTACTAGCATAATAATCGAAAAAGTGGTACATACCAAAGAACCGATTTCCTAAAGAATGCTTTTACAAAATTCCTAGTTCAAAACAAGTCTCCCACAAGCCTCAAAAAATTGTGAATGACTAAAAAGGGAAGGTGAATATTCTTTTTAGATATAAAAATATTATTTAAGAAGACATATTATTAAAATAAGAATATGATATTTTAATATAAGAATTCTTTTAACCAAATATTTTTTCATAAGCTTGAATATGACTTTTTAAATAAGGGAGTATTGAAAAAAAAAAGAAAGAATATTCCCAAAAAAAAAAAAAAAAACATTATCCATAGACATGGAAATCCAAATTACGAGTTACTCTTCAAATTTCGACGACAAGGTAAACCTGATAATGAAGAGTGAGGGTAAATGTTATATGAAAAATATTTCTCGAAATACTCGGACAAGGTCGAGATCCTCCCGAAAGGTAACCAAAGTTGCTCCGGCCCTTAGAGGGTAGGCCATCGAGGCCGAGACCCCCCAAAGGTCGGTCATGTCCACTCCGCAACTCCAGTGATCAGCCAAAGTAGGCTTTGACCTCTAGGGACCATACATGGAGGTCTTGACCCCCTATGAATCAGCAAAATTAGGCTTTGATCCATTAGAAGTCGGTTAAGCCCAATCCAGCTATTTAAAGGTTGGCCAAAGTAGGTCTTAACCCCCTAGAGATCGGTCAGTCCACTCTGGCCTCTTGGGGATCGCCCATGGAGGCCTTGACCCCTCGATGGTTGGCCAAGCAAACTTGACCCACCATGGGTTGTGCAAGCCCAATCTGACCCCCTACGGGTCGACCAAAGTAGGCATTGGCCCCATGAGGGTTGGTCATGCAGGCTTTGACCCCCTAGAGGTCAACCAGCCCAATTTAGCTCCATTGAGGGTCGACCAAATTAGGCATTGACCTCTCGAGGATCGACCATGTCGGTCAGGAATCTTCCCTAGAAGTCGACCGAGTAAGTGACATTTGGATCTGTTGATAACAGCTGAAAGTTACGCTAAGATGGCCAAGACCCCTCAGAGGCAAGTGGTGGAAGTGAGAATCTACAACAGTTAACCGAGACCAAAGCCAACCTCCAAAGAGTCGGTCGAGAGGGTGAGAACCCTACGACGGTTGGCTATAGAGGTTAGGACTTTCCCTCAAGTGTTGACCAAGTCCAAACAATACTTAGAACCGTTGCACTATATATCAAGTAGCAATGGCGAAGTTACAAGTAGAACGCGAAGACCCCTTAGGGCGAGCCATGGTGGTGAGGACCTGCAAGAGTCGACCAAGACCAAAGTCGACCCCCAAAGGGTCGATCGAGAGGACCAGAATCCATAAGGATCGACCGTGGAGGTTAGGACCCTCCTCCAAGAGTCGATCAAGTACAAGTAACATCTGAAACCATTGCACCTTTAAGTTGTAATGTTTAAGAATTACACTGAGAAGGCCAGAAACTCCAAAGAGTCTGTAGTGGAGGTTAGGATCCCTCTTGGGTCGACCAAGTCCAAGTAACGTCCAAGATCGTTACACCTCCAAGTTGTACGACCAAGAGTTACGTTAGTATTTATTTCAAGCTTATGGGTAGAAGTTGCAAACGGCTGACCATTAAGCCACCATTAAGTGGGTTGTACTGGTTAAAACTCTACATGCTTTAAAAAGAGTCAAAAGATCTTCATTTGGATCCAAGTCATTCTAAGCTGCTTGACTGTAAGCTAACCTTGAGCTATCCAACTCTCTCTAAACACTCTATCAAACTCTCTCTAAACACTCTTCGAATACTTTTTTTTACTTAGGTATCGGAGGCCTTGTGGCCCACACCACACCATTGTGCCTAATTATTATTTTTTTTGTTTTCCAGACTTCTTGTTTTCAGTAAAACAAGTATTTATCGTTGATTCTAGAGGATCATTTTTCGGTATCAACAAAATGTATGAATTATTCATTTTATTATTAATTGATTTTAATATAAAATTTCCTATTTATCAAGTTTGTGTTAGATAGTTTATGGTTCGATCTAAACAAAAAATTGTTATGAGGGAAGTAATCCATCTATCTTATAAATTGTCAGAAGATCTTATCACTTTACAATTTAAAATTTTCAACAATATCGTATCAAAATGCATAAAAGCAAAAACGAGTACTTGATAGAAATGAGATGCCATTCAAGAATCATGAATCTCAAAGTAAAACTCAAACAACTAATTGGTTCAAAAACTAGAATTCCATCATAAAATGGTGGAACTTACATTTTGTTTGACAAAGCATATGAAACCCAATAGTAATACAATACAAAAAAAAACACATTTTTAATTTTAGGTTTGTGGTTTAATTTTAATTTGGTTCATATATTTTAAAGTTGAACACTTTTATCATTTCAATAACATTTACTCTCAATTCCAAGATAATAAAATCATTAATTACATAAACTAAAATGAATCTTAGACTGATTTTAAATTTCAATATAACGATGAATTTGTTTAAAATAGTTTTCCATGAATTTAATTTTTAAAAGAAGATAATATAAACATAAACTAAGAACACACATTAAAGACTAAAAGTGAGCATAATTCATATATTAGAATTAGAGGTAAAAGTGTTCAATTTTGAAACATAGAAACCAAATTGAAAGTAGATTTAAGCCTAGGGACTACAAATTCAATTTTTCAAAAAGATATTAAATCTATAAATGATAAATCCAAAGACATATCGAAGGAGGCGTTGACCAAATTTGATGTTATCTAATATGGTATAAGAAAATAATTTAATCTAATAATAATAAATTGATAGAGATCATATCATTTTCTTAGAAGACACTCCTAAACATGTCAGCATAAAATGGCCATGAATTGATCTTGAGATGCCCTCTCATGTTTGCCTCATAATACCCCACCAACAAAATTCTATAGATCAACATATATAAGTGCTTACAAAAATCACAAAATAAGCATATACAAATTATCTACAAAATAAGCATTAGACTAACACAATACCAAAATCACCGAAATCGTGGGTGACGTAATGGTTTCATTGTTTAGCGTTAATTCAATTCAACATCACTGTCTTACCTATCTTCATAGTAGGATTTGTGGTCTCCTTCCTCCAATTTATACTAAAAAAACACACACACAATACCAAAATCCAAAAAAGAAAATACAATTATAAAAATAAACTTCTTAAAGTTAAATTTAGCTCAATGTTGCACTCACTTAGGAATTAAGCATGAATTCCAAATAAAAATAGATAGATCAAACAGTTTGTGCTTGGGTGATGGAACCAAGACATGATTCTGCTTAAGCTTTGAAAAGTTTGAGAGTAAGTCATGAGTACCTCTCAAGCTGCAAAAAAAAAAAAAAAAACAAACTGACCTTACTTTCAACTGTCCCTACAAATCATCAACAAAAAAAAAAAAAAAAAAAAACATGTCCCATCTCCAATTATCATTTCCACCAACTTATTAACATAAAAACACACTACCTCATGGGATGAGAAATTTCTTGAAATTTCAAGTTTTTTTTTTTTTTTTTTTTGAGGATTTTATTAGACCATGAGGATATTTAAAAGGAGAATCCTAAGCTAGCCTAGCTCAACTTTTAGTAGAGAGGGCAAATATGTCATTTTACATTTTGGTATCAATAGTAGCATAATAGCACGTGTAAGTCAACCCTCAAGTTTAAATTAAGTGGATTATTTAATCTAACAATAATTGATATATATTTTTGAATTAGATGAAATAGTTTTGAATTATTCCACTCATTTTAAGTATAATACTGTACTTAACAAAAAGAAGTAAAACTCATGTCTCAAAATTCAAAAATTTCTTCTAGAAGGTTGAGTACACTATTTAAAATTTTAACTAAAACTCAATTGAAAAAAAAAAAGAAAAAAATTAGCCAATTTTTTTCTATTAAGAAAAAAAAAGACATTTCTTTTCGTTTATTTTAAATGACATGAGTATGTTTCCAATTTTCAATTTTGTGTCAAAAACCTCAATTTCAAAATCTTTATTTATGTTATCAATATTTTTTTTTTCAATTCTTCAATTATTAGGCATCTGATATATTTAAAATAATAATAATAATAACCAATCAATTTATTAGATTGAAAGTTGATTTTCATATACAATCAGTTCCTAATGTTCAATACGAGTTTATTAGATTTGAAGTTGAATTTAGTGATTGCGATAACAAAATTGTTAGATATATAGTGTAGTGTTAAATTTCAATACATTGGTTGATTGTTATATTGTATATTTTACACGAGTTTAATTTTTTTTTTTCATATAAAAATAAATTAAAAAAACACATTAAAATTAAAAGTGAGCATTATTGAAATATCCAACGTAAAAGTATTCGATTTTGAAATTTATGAATCAAACTGAAACTAAACTCCAAACTTAAGGATCAAAAGTAAGTATGATTGAAATATCAAAATAAAAATGTTCACTTTTAAAACGTAAGGATTAAAACTAAAATTGAAAATAGTAATTAATTTTTTTCCAAAAAATTAATATAACTTTATTTAATGTAATAATGGTTGATTTATTACCAATGAAAATTATAATCATCACTAATATACTATGTAATAATTAACTCTGATAATTTATTATAAACTAAAATTTGGTTCTATTTTTATTTTATAACTATTATTTTCATAATATATATTTAACCGACACATTTAAGATTTTAAATGATTTGTCCTCTTATTACGAGAAAGGAGCTCATTGGTCAAGTATATTACATTGTCATGATTGTGATATTATCCAATTGATCTATTTAGATTTTGCAATTATTAATTCAAACCTACATATTTCATTTAATGAAGGGGAAATGAATGACTGAATGATGATAACTCTCTAAAAGAAAACAGTTAACACAAAGCCTATATATTCTCAATATATATCCAGGAGAATAATACAAAATACACAAACTACATTTACTTACAATATGTGACTTTAACCATATTAAACCTTATAATGATATTACTTAACATTCCCTAGCAAACGAATGAGGCTAGTCTGCACACAGTGAACTTGATATGCATATTTTGAAAACAAGAAGTTACAAGCAGCTTAGATAGAATGTATGCTATATGTTCTTCTAAAAACACATACTCACCCATCAATTGCTTCGCAAGAATTATCACCCCGAATAAAATGCTCATGAACTTTAATGTGTTTAGTTCGTTGATGCATTATAGGATTGGCAACCATATAGGTTGCACTATATTCTCACACAATATGAGTAGAGCAGTAGTTAAGTTAAACTCAAGTTCAACAACCATAGCATTTATTCAGAAGACTTCAATAATAATATTGACGAGTCCTCGATATTCAGATTCTACACTAGACTTAGACACAATCTTTTTTCTTGAAGATGACCAAGATCTATTTTGTTTGCTTGAGAAAGTACAAAAACCACTAGTACTTCAACAATCATCTAGATAACTAACTCAGTCAACATCAGTATATATAACAAACAAGAGACAAAAGAAATTGTGATGGAAAATAAGCAACAAACCAAGATACGTAGTGTTATTGAGATATCAAGCCAATGATAAGTTGTTGGAGCATACAGATATTGATAAAAAAAATTTACAGCATAGGCAATATCAAGATGCACTACAAGAATCAACACCTAAGGCGACGGAACTTTCCGTTGCCTTAAGTATCAAATTCCGTCGCCTTTGCCTATGACGACGCAAAAGCTTCGTCGCCAGCCTCCGTGGCCTGAATTCCGTCGCCTTTGCCTATAACGACGCACAAAGTGCTGCGTCGTCATTTTGGTCACCATCTGCGACGGAAGAGGAGTGCGACGCCTTAGGTCTCTAAGGCGACAGAGTGTTTTCGTCGCCTTAGGTCTCTAAGGCGACAGAGAGTTTCTGTCGCCTTTTTAATATCTCTAAGGCGACGAAGCATGTTTTCTTCTGTCGCCTTAGGTTATTTTTTTTTTAATTGCTTTTTTTGTTTGTTCTTCGGTTTTTTAATAAGAAATATAACTTCAAAATCGAAAAAACACAAACAGAATTCAACGCTGAAAATTCTAAATTATTAATAACGAAAATGAAAGTCATTCATTACATATTAAGAAAATGTTAATACAATGTTTAGAACAAAGAAAAATAAA
>JBBMEG010000015.1:8594539-8613638 GCA_037832605.1 Cyclanthera cordifolia | reverse complement strand
GTATATTTATTCATGTGGGTCCTATATATGTGACAGTTTTCATAGTGCTAATTTCCTCTTAATCCCACATAATTATTGCTAATGTACTGTAATAAATTTTGTAATTTACTTTTAATAAAATAGTATTATTTGGTCTTTAAAAAGTAAAATAAAATAAAAATAGTATTATTTTGACAGATGAAAAAGTTTGGTGGGTTAGTTTGAAATATATGTAACTTTATGAATATTAGGTGATACATAATCTTGAATCGTTGTTAAAATTTATACAAAATTCATAGTATTAATATTTATTTTATAAACTTTAAAATTTGTTTAACACGTTTTTAAATTTTTAATTTTAGGTCTAGTAATTACATGATAGGTCGTTAGATTTTGAAATATATATGTGTTGAATTTATATATATTTTTGTTTAAATAACTTTGATCGGTTTCGTTTTTAATGAAAAAAAACACGAATTTATTAGATAGAAAGATGAAAATAAAAGATCACATTCAACATTATCTGCCTTAATTATCAATGATCATTTTGTTGAGAACTATAGACATATCAATGATTTATAGATACAAAATTTAAAAATTCAAAAACATATTACATATTTGGAAATAAGTTTTTGAATATATTAAAATTATGACTAAAATGTGATTACAATTTAATTACAAAAAGTATAAGTATTAAATAAATTAAACATATATTTTATCATTGTTTTCGGTAATAGAAATACATTAAATAAATTATGTCTATAATTTTCTCTGTAGTTTTTTTTAATCATCCCCAAAATCTTTTATTCTTCTTCATTAGATTGAACACGAGCATAATTTTTCAGCAACACCTTCATAACTCAAAAGCAAAAAATCAAAACAATGAGTTGACCTTCACTTGATGAACGTCGAGTAAAGAGAGTTGACCGTAGAGCTTCCTTATACGAGGACATAAACCACTCGACGAATCTCACACACAACCATCATCGTCTCTAAAGATCGTTTCGAAATGCTCCAAGAACGCTCATCGATAGAGATGTCCTCAAGCGTTCTCAATAAATGCACCATTTATTTTCGTGTGGATGGAGAGTAGATTCCTCATGCAAAAATTTTCAATTAAAAAAAAAAAATATATATATATAAATAGTAAAAATGCACATAAATTGAACTAAATATTCAATAAATAAATAAATATAGGAAAATTAAAATTTAAAATTCAACGTCTATATTTGCTGGAGCTTTCTGTAAAAAAGCTACCCGGATTCGCCTCCTTTTTCTTTCCCGAAGTTGCCGTTGCTTAATTTATTTAAGTAAGTTGATGTTTTGATTAATCACGCGGGCCACACAATATTAAATGTCATTATTCCTTAATTACAACTTATAATCAGACAAAAGCAAAGATAATCTAAACCTTATCTTTAAGATTTTAAGTAACTTTCAACTTGTAATTAAAAATATCCCTCTATATATTTTCAAAAAAAAAAAAAAAAAAAAAATCCCTTAATTCAATTCTACAGTAGAATTCAATCTTAAAAAATTAATATTTGATTGGGAAAGCGTATTTTTTGTTTTCTTTTAAAATTTTAATTTATTTACCATTTATATTTTTATTCAGAATGGTTTGGAAAATTAACAGCATCCATTTGAGACGAAAGCGCACGAAGTGTAGAGATCTGACAGCTTCTTCTCGTCTTCTCTGAATTTTTCCTCTGATCGTTGAAGGCGACGGAACATTTCCATGGCGGAATCCATCTGAAGAACTGAGCTTGAATTAATAGACGCTTTGAGATCCGTGCCTCTTGTCACAGCATCTTTACGTTTTCTCTCTCCCTCTCTCTCTCTCTCGCTCGCTCGCTTCAATTCCTAACATGGGAAGGTCTCGCTCGTGCTTCCAAATAATCACATGTGGTAGCGATTCGAAGGATGTAGATGAGATCGATAAGCTCGAGGTATTTTGGTTCGATTTTCTCTTTTTCTGTTTGATGTATTCGTGTTGTTCTGATTCGAGCTTGGTTCGCTTCTTCTTTAGTGTATTGATCTTATAGATTTTTTCGTCGTTGTTGTTGTGAAGAGCGTTGAATGAATAGCTTCCATTTTGCTTTTCTATGTGTTGGTATGAAATCTCTTAGCCAGAGGATTGAATTGTTTTTTTTTTTTGAATGGATCGATTCCGATTCGGGACGTGAGAGTCGATTGGAGTTATGCAATACGTATTGTTAGTTATTTGCAAAATGAGTTTGTGATCTGGTTGAGAAATGAGAATCTGACTGTGGATTTTACTTTCTACAGAACTTGGTGAATTTTATTGGCGTGTTGCGCTTGCATCTGGGAATCAATTTACTACATCTATGTACTTTAATTTCTACTTGTATCTTCTATTTGAGAATCTGGCTGTGGATTTTACTTTCTATAGAACTTGGTGAATTTTATTGGCATTGTTGTGCTTGCATCTGGGAATCAATTTACTGCATCTATGTTCAATAATTTCTACGTGAATCTTCTGTTTGTTTAAGTAGTTTGTTGTATTTAATTCTACTGCCAGACTAAGGATTCTAAAGACAAACGAGGCTGGAGTTTCAGTAAGCGATCTTCCCAGCATCGTGTGCTAAACAACACCGCGATCGCAGAAACTTCTCCTGTAGAGAAGGAGAATTTTGAAACTGCTGCAATCGATTTCCAATCATCAGCTAATTCCACTGTTCCAGAGAAACCCACTATTATACACTTAACTAATGAGGAGACCCGAGTGTCTAACATTGAGAATACTAAAGCATCTGATAAGGTGGGTTTTCCATCTAAAAATGACAGTAAGGTGGATAGCGAGGTTGAAGAATCTACTGTTATTGTCATCCAGTCTGGTATCAGGGGGATCTTGGTACTTTTCATTTCAGAAACTTCTTAGCCCGAGATTCTTGTCTGTTGTTTGATAAGATTCTAACATTTCCATCCATGAATTCACATTGGCAGGCACAGAGTGAGCTTCTTAAACTTAAGAATGTAGTAAAAGTGCAAGCTGCTGTTCGTGGATTCTTGGTAAGGAGACATGCTGTGGGAACACTCCGCTGTGCTCAAGCCATTGTCAAAATGCAAGCTATTGTACGGGCTCGTCGGGCTCATCTCTCTCTTGAGAGATCAGCTCAAGATGAGCTATGCAAGAAGAACGAGAAGGAAAATTCTGATTCAAAGATTGTGGTAATACTAATGGTTTTCAAATGATGTCATTTTGAGAATGTTGACGCATCTCATCTTCATTAGTTAAATGCTTGGGTTAGCTTTAGATGTAATTTTGGCTGTTTATTTATCTTTTAATTGGAGTTCTGTTGGTACGATTCACATTTTGCGAAGATAGTATTTTGATTTACTTATGATAACAAAATATGTATTTCTTTTTATTATTGGCGGATAACTTTTCTTGCGTTGCTTTAATAATATCGTTTATGTTGCAGGTTAAGGGAGAGATGGCAAAATCCAATTTAAGATATATGTCAATTGAAAAGCTACTTACCAATAGTTTTGCTCGGCAGGTATTTTGATAAAGTTAGTATGTTTTGATTACTTGTTTGGCAAGTGCGTGGTATGATTATCTTTCAGATTCCTAAATCTTTAATCCTTTAATTTTGCACTTGAAGTTGTTGGAATCAACACCAAGGAACAAACCAATCAATATCAAATGCGTCCCATCCAAAAATGATTCTGCTTGGAAATGGTTGGAGATCTGGTTGGCTGGATCATCATTGGATGTCTCGGAGCGGGAGAAAGAAGCATCAGTTACTGACCAAATGGAAAGAGAACCTGAGGATCCAAATAAAGAAGAATCAGACACTGAGCAAAAGCAAAGAGAAATTGAGAAGTCTCATGCTGAAGATAGAATTGAATCAAAAGCTTTGTCTGAAACTGAAGATTTGAACTCCAGCATCATTAAATCAGTTTCACCATCTGAAGGTGAAGATACTAATGATGCGGGTAGCTTACAATCTCAAACCTGCCACTCTCCACCTTTCCCTGTAAAAGATAATCTGGAGCTGCCTCAGCCTGAGAATCCTAGAACATCTGAAGCAGAAGAAACACCAACTAAGGTCTGTTCTGTACAAGATAAGAAAATTCAGTTGGATGATGAAACTTTACTAACAGAGTCGAGCTCCTATTCTGATAAACCTCAGATGAACATGGAACAAGCCAATCCTCTGAAAAGATTAGCCCCTGAAAAACTGGAGAATGAGGGTAAGAAATTTGTACGTGAATCAAGAAAGACAAGCAATCCCTCATTTATCAATGACCAGGAAAAATTTGAACAGTTGAGTTTGACTCCAGATTTGATGGGAACAATTAGTTCAATGCATCAAGATGATGGATTCGAACCTCATTCAGAAGTAGTATTATCTACTTCAGATTCGGTACTGAGGATGAAGGAGCCGCCAAGTGGCTATGAAAATATTGTCGTTTCTGGGTCCAGGATAATTCACGTTGGTGACTCTGAATGTGACACGGAGCTCTCTATTTCATCCACCCTCGATTCACCTGATGTTTCAAAGAAAGGAGTCCAAGATTTTAGCAGCGATCTAAGCACACAAGTTGTAGTCGAAGGTTCTTCTACTACTCCAATACAACATGACGTCCAATTACTTGTGGGTCAACCAGAAGAAGCTAGTGAATCTAACAATCTATCCATCACGCCAGTAGCCGTTGTAGACTCTGCTCCCAGTGAATCAAAGCTAGAGAGAAGTTCATCAGATCAACAGAGAGAACATAATGCAGGTCATGATCATAAAACATATGGATCATCTCCAGAAGCTTCTCCAAGAAGCCATTTAACCGTTCCAGAACCTCAAGGAACCCCATCTAGTCAGGTATCAGTAAAGGCTAAACGGGATAAAACTGATAAATCAGTCTCTTACCAAAAGCAGAAGTCTTCATCAGCAGGAAAGAAGTCACCATCCAGTCTAAATCGCAATTCTGCCAGGAGGAGTATCACGGAAAATTCTTACAAAGATCAGAAGACTGGGAAGAGAAGAAATTCATTTGATTCAGCACGACCGGAAATTGTTGAAAAGGAATTAAAAGAGAGCAGTAGCAGTAACTCTCTTCCTCGCTTCATGCAAGCCACAGAATCTGCTAGAGCTAAGCTTCATTCAACTAATTCTCCAAGATCAAGCCCGGATGTTCAAGATAGAGAAAGTTACATCATGAAAAGGCATTCATTACCTGCTGAAGGCCGGCAAGGATCTCCTCGTGTTCAGCAGCCGGCATCTCTAACTCAGCAGGGAGCAAAGGGAAATGGTACACATTCTCTCTCAATTAAATCTGTTTCACTCATTTTTCTGCGTTCAGTGATGTCCCCTCCCCCACTAAATTAATAACAGAGAGACTGAGTGAGAAAGGGAAGTAAAGGGTAAGAAAATAGAGCCGAACCGGGTCTACTTTCAATAGTAATGACAAAAAAGTTGAATTTGCACTTACAAACTCAAATTTTGGCGTGGCCTCCTCTAGGGGAGATTTAAAAAAAAAAAAAAATTTGAAATTTTTTTTTAGAAGAACTATTACAAATGAACATTTAGAAATCCTCCTAAAAAACTCACATACAAACAAGCTATTTCAACTACTCAAAATTACTATTCATTTGTAATCAATCATTTTTAATTACTCAAAATAGTTTCTCATTTCAAAATCACTTATTTCTCTGCAACTTTTCAACAAAAACTCATGTCCAAACAAGCTACTCGCTACCAGTCATCTACTAAATTCAACATCCAAATGAGTTATTATTATAACTCCAATTTCTAACCACTCAAAATACCTTATGCAATTGCTCATCCAAACACCACCGTGTTGATATCTTTATATTATGCTAATTCATAGTCTCATCTCAAGTGTTCATGTTTGGCTGACGTAAACCAATACAAGCTGAAGTGATGATAAAATTCATGTTTGATTTTGTTCGTGTATGTTTTAGTCCTGTTCATGGAACCCCTCCAATTCTCTTCTAGTTTATATTGTCATTACATTTACTATCACTTATCATTACTTTGTCTTTTGTCCCGTAGGGAGTGAGTGCCCTTTAGGATCCAAGAGAATAGAGTTCAATCCACGGTGACCATTACTTAAAATATAATTTCCTACCGGTTTCATCGACTTCCAAATATTATAGGATTAGACGGTATATCCCATGAGAATAGTCGAGGTGTGCTAAGCTAGCTCGGATATTCTCGAATATCACAAAGAAAAGGGAGAACTTTGAGGTTCCAAACGGGAGGAGTTATTGAAAACAAGAACTAAACTGAGACATGACCATTTCAATTATAATGCCTTTAAAAATACACTACTAACATAAGTTACGATCTTATATGTTATATCATCATATTAAGTTATTTTGTAAACTCACATAGCCTCTTCTGATTCCTACTTTCAGAGAAAATGTGGCGAAGGTAAGCAGACGCAGTCGTAAACTGAGACATGACTATTTCAATTAGAATGCCTTCGGAGAAAATTTACCTCATCAATGTGTGCAGCTAATTTCTGATCTACAATTTAAGGATGGTTAGTTAATCAAGCCAGGAGATATGGGTCTACTCAGGAAAGATATGTAAATTTCTATCCCTATCTAATTGTTTGTTTGCTATATTCCCATTCCCCTCCATCTAAAAAAAAAAAAATTCCATCATCTCTTTGTTGGGTGATCTTGATACTTAGTAGGTTTGTGGCTAATGATTTGCTTGTGTTACTATGTGATGAAGAGGTTTAAATTATATATTTCTTTTCTCTTTTGTTTTCTCATCAGATTTTTACCTTAATAAGCAAAATATGATTGGACTGTCTCTTATTTCTGTTCCCCATATATCTAACTGTTCTTGGTGGCCTCTCCTTTTGTTTCACTTTGAAATTCAAGTCACAACCCTGAAAACTGAATTTTATTATTATTATTATTATTTATTTTTATCATTTTACCTAGTAGGAAACCTTTTCTAACCTATTTATGGCTAGAAAGGAACAAAATTGATAACCATTTTGTTTTTTATTTATGAATTTTTTTTTCCTCCCTCTTATTACAAGAAACATAGAGCAAGGAAATTTGAACGAGCCCATGGGAAAAAACACATGCAACAGATTGGGCATCTAAGATTTCATTTATATCCATAATAATGTGATATAAATGTAACATTTGACTCATATGGCGATGAGCAACACAATCCCTACAATATTAGTCTCATCCTTCACTAATTGCCATAGCCTCAAGAACCTTTACAATGTGTTTGTACATAGAATTTTAAAGTTGGATGAGGTAATTTGTAGAGTAGATGCAGTTAATAGCTTATTTGGATAATGTTTTTGTAGAGGGATCGTGGAGAACAGCTCGTTTGGATATAGTTAGAAATTAGTGATAATTTCCTCTCATTTTTAATTGAATCACACGATGGTAATCAATCACAAAGCCAATTGTTGCGATCACCCCTATTGAAAATATAGCAGTATATGGGTTTTTTTATGTATAAAGTTGGTTGGGTTTAAAAATTAAATTAATCACATGATGGCAATCAATGGATTGGTATTATAGGGCCAGGTTGTTTGGCAATTCTTGTTCTTCATGAAAGCTTATGCCCGGAAGCTCATTTTGTGGCAGGGTGTAGCTTTTTTGCTCATGATGTCTTTGTACTTGGGCTAGGTTTGTCTTTTGTAAAAGAAGAGCGGTAAATCGCTATTCTTCAATTATCACTCGTTTGTATTTGGTAGTAAATATACTTTTAATCACTCATTAAACTTTCTATCCAATCACTCGTCAATTTCTCTATCAAATTTTGCATCAAATATATCATTCAACCACTACTAACCTCAATCTCGAAATAAGTAGTTTTTTTACTCAACTATTACTAACACCAATCTCTAAGTAAGTGGTCAAATTAATCCAATTATTATTAACATCAATTGTTAATTAGTTCAATTACTATTAACCCCTCCACTGCACTATTTTGTACAAAAAAAACGAACACACTTTTGTCATAGCAGAATACTTTCATTCATATGCACAATTAGTTCATTTTTTTCTTTTTTATATTTTATATTTTATATTTTGTATTTTGTATTTTTTATAATAATTTGGTTGGATTTCTATGTCTTGAATAATGACATGAATAAACTGTATGAATGTTGTGCATTGGGTATGCATCTGTTATGGTTTAGGAATACTATGTATATTTTTATAATAGTTATTATTTTGGCTAACTTGCATCTCGGGGTGGGTTGTTTAACGTTATTAATGAATTATTATAAACGAGCTCTTATAACTCGTCTTCAAATAAACGTATCCAAACGAGCTATTGTAATCACTCATTTCTAATCATTCTATATAATCATTCGTTTCTATCTCCTCAAAATAATTACTCATTTCCAATTTCATTCAAATAAACTATTATATGCAACTCTTCTACATTAATCATCATTCAAATGAGTTATTGACAATCCTTCTACAAATAAGATATTACTAAAACTTGAATTTCTAATATAACTAAAAATAACTCTTCATTTATAATTAATTACTTAAAATAATCACTATATAATTTCATATTCAAATATCTCTTTAGGATTTAGAAATGCTATTATAGAGAGGTTTGTTTGCAATGTCTATATTAATCTGTAGGGAGCAAATCTAACGGTCACATCATTTATCAATAACTACTCTACAAACAATAACATCCAAACAATGTATTATTATAACTTTTCAATAACTTATCTACAAATAAACACATACAAACAAATTATTATAACTCTTTCACTAACTCCTTCGCAACTTCTCAACCAAACGCCTCAAATGTTGACTAATTAGCCAGTCGCACATTGGCTAAGTAGTCGGGTTAACTGTGTGAATGGCAAGTAAGCTCACCCGAAGCAATGATGTTTTTCAATCTGTCTTATAATGTGTGTAGTTTCCAATCTTATACCAATCAGTGAGACGGAAATGTGAAAAAACAAAAACAAAAATGGTTATCCAAAAAGGCTTCTTAGGCATATGGAAGCACATGCCCCAAAATTCTCTATCCACATCCATCATTTTCTTACCCACAATTCTCTAAAGCAAAAAATTAAAAAAAAAAAAAAATCCATTAAAACAACATCCAATATTGTCATTTTACTGTTCTCTCAGGTTTCCTCTCTCTCTCTCTCTATATATATATATATATATATATATATATAATTTATTTATTTATTTTATTATTATTTATTTTATTTTATTTTTTTCATCCTCGTCTTAGACAAATATGTCCTAATTAATATTTAATTTTAACTCATAAAATTTCCATAGGAATTTAAAATTCGATTTTTCTATTAAGTCTTTTTGTTATTTAATTTTTCTCCAAATATATTTCAGAGTAGATACATAGGGAGAGTTAGAGGCAAAAATAATATCAAATGAAATAGCATGTTGCATGGGAGGTGAAGTGTTGAGAAAGTAATAGACGCGGATAGGCTAGACTGGCAAAGTCGACAATTCCAACCCCAATCCGACTTGTCGTTCAGCAAAGGCTACGCGCTCAATAAAATTTTATTAATAAATAAAGCCTTAGGACTCCACCGTCCCTTTTTGTGAGGGGTGAGGGGTGAGGGCATATCTGACTTTCTGCTCTTCCCATTATCCTTCAAAAATAGAGTTTCCTTCACAGAACATGCCTTAACAAATGCCCTTCTTTTTACCACTGTCACTAAATTGCCATTTTTCCTATTCAATCATTAACATCATCTCAAAAAAAAAAAAAAAAAAAAAAAAAAAAATCTTTATTTGACTCTTTAAACAATGGTGTTTTAACTACTTTCCAACCTTTTCTTCTGTTTTTTTTTTTTTTTTTTTTTTAATATGACTTTATTTAATATTAAAAAAATAATAATTGGGAGAGCTCGTAAAGAAATGTTATGTCAATATGTTTTTAGAAAGAATTTCAATGGTATTCGCAGTTGGAATAAATATAAGAAAATATCCGGTGGATAGTAAATTTTATGTCATTATTTTAATTATATCAATTTTTTTAAAAAAATTGTGAAAATTATAGATTTTAAGTTTCAAAAATCACTTTCAAGATATTGTATAGTAAGAAATTTTGCTTCAAAATTACCCTTTATGCAAGTATTATTGTTCTCAAATAAATTAATACTAAAATAATATCAAATAATGAAATTACTTTGTCACAAATCATTTTCATATTATTGTCATATTAAATAGTATGAGTAGATTGATCTTGACGTGACCTTATAAAGAGTTTCTATGATTATTTTGAGTGATTAAAAATGATGAGTTATTTTAAATAATTATAAAGAAGAAATTGTTGTGATAACTAATTTGGATAGAATTTTTATAAAGTAGTATCAAAACTGAGTTTTAATAGCTTGTACATATTGTTCTTTGAATATATCTTAATAATTGGTTTATTAAAAGTTTAATCTTCATTAATAATTGGTTTATTAAAATTACTTCCTAAATAAACTTATTTTATGTCTACTAGGTTTCAACCATTGGCTGGGAACTTAGGTAAAGCAACTTGATTTAAAAAAAAATAAAAGAAAATAAAGAAACCATAAGTGTGTTAATATTTTTCTAAAGCTAAAACAACAGTAGTTCAACGACATTAGTGAACGTTGAAGATGCATGAAGTCACGGCTTTGAATCATACCACCCAATTATTATGATCTCAAAAGAAAAAAAAAAAATCTAGCAACGAAAATTAATTGAGATAATTAAAATTTATAATCCTCTTAATTTAATTATATAACTTCATATATGCTTATGTCAATTAATAAGTTAGTGCTCTAGTTACAGTAAAAATAAATAAAAAAAATCTAAATCGCGATAATCCTCATAAAATATGAATGATAATTACAAGGATGACTTATAATTCAATATATTTTTAAATAAAATAATTAGTTGTAAAATTTTAAATATGTGACATTTTGATCGTCAAATGTACACTAAACTCGCTAAATTTGAGTAAACTTCATATAATAAAATATAACTGAAAATATTTAGTTTTAAAATGGAAATTAATGAACTTGTTTTAATATTCAATATCTAATACGATTTAGTCAAATAAATTTTTTGAAAATAATTTGTTAAATAAGAATGTGACACGTCAACAAAATCTGAATGAGATGGACATGAAGAAACAAGTTTCGGAAAGTTTGAGTTTGAATTTAAGCACGTGGTCAAACACTAAACAGATAAGGCATTCATACCCGTTTAAGTTTGAATTATTATTTGACTAATTTCAGTATTCAATATTAACAAGTTGAAAAATATTATATTTGGAACTCGAATTTTATTTTAGTGCCAGTTTATTTATTTATATTTAATTAAAAATTTATTTGGCATTTGGTCCATGTTGCTCCTATTTTGGTGGCCATCTTTGTTTCATTGAAAGGCCAACAAATTTTTTTTTTTTTTTTTTTTTTTTTTTTTTTAATTATAAACTTTTAAATTAATTTTATTTGGTATGTAATACTTAAAATAAAGTTTACACCGACGGAAAGAGCGTGTTCCGTCGGCTTTTCTTTTTTGTTTCGGGAGGAAAACTTAAAGGTTAGGCGACGGAAGTATTTTCCTATCGCCTTAGTCTTGACAAAAAAATAACGCGGATGAAACAAATTTCTTCTTCTGGGTAAGTAAACATTTTCTTCTATTTTTAAAGTTTATATCTCTGATATCATATTATAAAATATGAGCATTAATTTCAAAATCAATTAATTAGGAGAGAAATGGTCACTACTTATAAATGTTTTAAACATTCTCTATTTTTTTTAATGTGGAATAATAAGATCTTCAACCGTAAGTGCTTCACATTTGGGTGAATTTTGAAGTCGAGAAAGTGTGACCTACCATGTAAATCTTTCTCGATGTTCATCTTTGATGAACAATTATGCACGACAACAATATCTTAAATCTGATCAAAGTGAGCGTATGAATATTTCTGAACCACTCTATATGGATGTGTATTGATCTCTTCTCCATCCCTTCTTCTTTATATTTTCATCTTTGCTCAATTTGGTACTTTGTTTTTGTGTGAATTTGGATGAATTTCATCAACATTTTACAGTTTTTGGTGGTTGAAATTCTCAAAAAAAAAAAAAACGAAGAATGATCAAGGTCATTTTCTTTTAAAAATCATTTTTTTTTTTCGTTTAAAATTTTTGAACTGAAACATTTGAAGCACACTTGTTTAGAGATATGTTAATATACCAATGCCATTCAAACTAAAAAAATGCGTAACAATGAAATTACATAAATGTGTGTATGAATTTATTTATTTCAATTTTAATTTAGAGACTTATCAATCACTAAAACAAAATAATAATTGTGCTAAAAAAAAAAAACAAAATAATGACATTTATATAATTATTTTTTACTTTGGTGCGAAATTCAAATGTACATATACTTTGAAATGACCGAGATATTTTAAATAAATTTGCTACCCTCAAATAATAATAACTGGTATGTTTAGCTTGATGGAGTGATATTATTTGTATTGTTTGACGCATCAATTTACATCTTATTCATTATTAATTATATTTACTTTTTTTTTTCTTCCTATCCCGTTATAGCCAAATATGTTATTAACACGTAGATTAAAAAAAAACACGTTTATTTATTTGTTTTGGATTGTTTTTTTATTTAAAATAAAGTCAAAATATCCGCAGCATTTTATTATTGAATGGAGCTAGCGGTGGGACCATGTTGTCTGCACGTGCTTCTTCGAAGCTTCCATTTTCACTCTCTTCTAATATGAGTATTTCAAAACTCGAAAAAAAAAACCCCTTACATTTCATGGCAGCTGGAAAATATTAAAATTTTAAAAAAATAATAAAGAAATAATAAAAAAAACCATCTCTTTTTCATCCACCATGGTGAGACAATAAACCATCTATTTTTTACTGTGCTTTCTCAATTTCTTTATGGAGAAATCTTCCCGAAGGATCCTTATTTAAACTCAACAATTTTACCACCATTGAATCATTTCTATTTGACTCGTTTTGTCTCAACGTAAACTTTCAACAGTTGGAAATCATCACAAACTTAAAGGGAGCAATTTTATGGTGGTTGTGAAAGGAAAGAAATGGAAGAATGTTTTGATGTCAAACACATTGAAGCTAGCCCTTCAAATCTATGGGAAAACAGTTTAATTACAGCTGTAGAATGGTGCACTAGATCCAATTTATTCTCCTCCTATGCTGTATCTGACATTTTTAGAAATTTATCCGCTTTTATTTGATGATCTTCTACTTTTGTTTATGACCCCTATTTTGTATGTTCTTACATAGAATTCTCTTTGTAATTCTATCCCCTCTTATCTCTTTTCTCTTCTTAATAATATAAGTATCTTTTTCTCAAAAAAGATTTCTCACTTTTTCATGAAAACTGAGTCTTAAATATAATAATTACAATTAAAAATAATTATTTTAAGAATATTTAATAAATACTAATTCTAAACAGCAGTTGAAAATCTCATAAAAAAAAACATCTCCTAATGAATTTTTATTTTTATTTGATGGGCTTAATTTTTGTAAGGGTTTCATGAAATAATAAGTGAGGGCCAATTTGTGATATAAGAGAATTAATTAGAGGCTGGTCAAACATTAATAATCATAATATGCTGAGCCAGTTGTGTAAATCAGACAATTTGTTGGGACTATTAATTCTCCTCAAAGCATTGGAGGTGGGATATAAAATCTTATATATATATATATATATATATTAAATGATTAATGTTGGATTTTAGACCCTATATCTCTATGTGTTTATAGGTGATAGCGTGTACATGAGTCATATAACATATATATAAAAAGGATGAAATAGAGAATTACATGATATAATTATCTTTTAATCAGTTTCATTTTCTGAATCATATAAAGAATTTATAGAGAATCACGATCAATTTTTTTGTATTTTTTTCTTCGATTTTGATCATGATGCTACAGCTCTTTTATAAAGAAAAACTATACCATTTAAGTTAGAAATAGTGAAGCATACAAGAATCAAGAATTATGTAGTCAATGATATTTTATTGATGCAATCATGTTGCTGTCCGGATGATTACTAATTTTTATCTCGGTTACCAAAAATAATAGATCAAAGCAGGTTAATTTATATTTCTTTCGCTTCTATTTTTTATGGTTATTTTTAATCACATTTTAGACCTACTTTATATAACAACACACCCCCAACCTTAAAAAAAAATATATTAAAAACCATTGTTATAACATATGCCAATATTGATTGTAATAATAGTTATTTGTTTTTAGATTTTGTAAAAAAAAAAAAAGAAAAATCACAGCCAATAACTGATTTTACTTTTTGTAAATAAATTGCACCAAATAATTTATTTGGATATAGATTTAGTAGAAAAGTCGAGAAAATAAGTTATTAATAATAAAAAAATATTTTTATAATCCCTCCAAAAAAAAAAAAAACCCAAAGACTCAATAGATTTTTTTTTTTTTTAATTATTTGTATATAATCCTTCCATTTTAATTGGAAAAGACAAATAATAAAATAAGAAGAATGAAAAGGAATACGGGTTGGACGCAGCGATAATATTAATTAATATATATATATATATATATATGGAGAAGGTAGGACCCACCATGGTACACATATGGCCTGTCCTTCGGCTTTTCCACAACCCCACATGATTTCATTAAGCCCATAAATACCAATCTCAATTTTCTCAATTCACAAACAAAATATTTTCGTTTCAATTTTAATTTAAATTTAAATTTTCATCTCTCTCAATTCATTACTCTAATCCAACGGCAATGTCCGGAAAATTGACGCAGGCGGCGGTGGTCCGGCGAATCGTAAAGCGGTGTTCAAGTCTCAGAAACAAGAACAAGAACAATCAGCAGTGCGGCGGCGGCGGAGAGATCATTCCGGTGGACGTGCCGAAGGGGCATTTTGTGGTGTACGTGAGTGAAAACAGAAGCAGGTACATTGTGCCGCTGACGTTTCTGGCAATGCCTCAGTTTCAATCTCTTCTCCAATTGGCTGAGGAAGAGTTTGGGTTTAATCATGAAATGGGCATAACTATTCCTTGTGACGAGCATCTCTTTCGGTCCATGCTACTTTCCTAAACCGAATTAGAGTTTAGAGTTTAGGGTTTATAGAAGAATCTCGTTCCCATGTTTACGGCTACTAATTCTTGCTATAACGGTGAACGAGAAATTATCGAATGAGATTGGAACAATTGTGTGTGATCACAAGTAATTTTAGGGTATATAGTTTTGGGGGCAACATTTTCTTTTACTCTCAAACACACTACAAAAAGTTGTACTTCTATAAATGTTAATTTAATTTAAATTGACTTCACTATTTAACTTAGAGATTTTGAATTCTAGGCAAAATTTAGAGCAATAAAGAATATCATATAAATTGTTATCTTGCTTGATCATTCTTCAACAATTATTGTACTTACCTTTTAATTGGTGACTATCAAAATATTTAGAAAATGGTTATGTATATTGTTTTTATGGGCTGAATTGGATGCATATTTAGAGGAAGAGTTAGTTTTAAATATTTAAATGAAAAAGTTAGTTTGAGCATTTAAACGAAGAGTTGCTTCAGTGATTAGAAAGAATGATTATTGTAATAGCTAGTTTGAATGTAGAATTATGTGAAATAATTACTGTTAATAACTCGTTTGAGTATAGATTTCTGTACAGATCCAACAATATGTGGGTGTGAAAAGAAACTTCATCCAAAACTCTCTTGACCACCTAAGCTACTCCACGATGATTATATCTTTCAAACTAACATTAATTTTCATTTGTTATGCTCGATTGAATTCTACAACTCATAAATGAGAGAAGTGTTAGCTGTTTGCTTAATTAAATTTAATTTATTTCATTAATTTAAACTTTTTAGTTAGATAAGAGATTTAAGATATTCAACTTTTTATCTTCGTTATCTCATGAATCATAATGATCTTCTTACATAAAATATTAATTTGTTAACTAATAAAGTCAATTCAATTATAATAATAATAACGACAATAATTTTAGTGAACATATAAATTTTTTTGAGAGAACAACTTTATTTGAAAGTACAGGTACGAAAATAAAACGCATTTTATAATTAAAAAATAAATAAGAAAACAATTTTAAAGTAAAAGGAATATTTTAATGTAATTTTCTCTTTCTTTCTTTGGTTAATTGTTTTGTTTTTTATTTATATTGTGAAGATTAATTTCATCTGACCCGGTGATGAAATTAGGGTTGTCGTTTCTTTTTAGTGAAAGACCAAGAAGATTAGCCATTGAATTTTGTTCGTGTTCTACAAAAATCTATTAAAATAACTAAATAATCCAGCTATAATAATATTATAAGAAATAAATCATTTTAATTCGATCATTTATAACTAAACACACAGCTTCAATTAATACTATTTATAGAAGGTACTATCAATTATTTAAGTAGTTATTTCTATTGATTGAAAACAACATTATATCTACCAATAACTCAATGTCAATATGAGCAACAATATTATACTTAAAAAAAAAAAAAAAGACAACAATATTGTCATTCATTTGTGAGTGTTTTGTTGAATATTTTATTTTTGTCTTACAAACCGTAACCGTAGAGAGTCCATTAAATATTTATAAGACAAGTGAAATATTCTTCTCACTACTCGTTGGTTTTGAGATTGATGTCCAGACTATATAATATGATATCATAGCACAGTAAGCTAAAAATTGTATTTGATCTAATAAAATAAAATTCAGATCTAATTCGAGATTAAACCTAAAAGAGTATCATCTTGAGGAACATGTTTAGTATCTCGTTATTATCTTTTATAGTGGAAAATTGAAGAGTCCTTCAAACATTTATAAGATGAGCATAAGTTACTCTTCTCACTATAATCAGTTGATTAATAAATTGTACAAGATATTATTGGAGCACTACTCCATTAAAAATCATGTCTATTCGAACTTTAAAACTTTAAATTTAATATAAAATTGTTGACCAATTCGTCTGTTTGTTTACATATATGTATGTTATTATTTTTCAATATTTACCGTTTTTTTAAAAAATATATTAAGTTATTTATTTTATTTTCAATATTTGTAAATATTTATGTCTATATTATAAACATGCATTTGATCAATTTAATTATTGTTTGTTTAATCAATCAAATAAAATATTTTAATTGTTTTATTTCATTTGATCATTAATCAAAATTTAATAAATTTTAAATTTAATTTATATTATAAATGAAATGAAATAAAGTTATATTTTATTTAAACATGTCTATACAAAATTGTATTTTGATTATTTACAATTTCTATATTTAATTTAAATTTTAGTAAAATGAAATAGAGTTTAAAATAATTTTAAATTTCGTATAAATAATAAATTAAAAAGAAATAAACTTGGTAAATGTTATTTTATGAATAATAAAAATAAAATGTATTTAATTATAAATATTATATTAAGAAAATATTAGGCATAATAAAAATAAAATGTATTTAATGTAAATAATTATATTAAAACAATATTTAAAAAAATTATTTTTTATTTTAAGTAAATTATAAATATAGTCCATATGGTTTCATGAAAGTTAGAATTTAGTAACCGTGGTTTGAAAATCTAGACTTTAATCCCCATGATTTGGAGAAATACAAAATTTAGCCTTTGTGATTTGGAGAAATATAGAATTTAGTCCTATGGTTTGAAGAAATAGAAATTAATTCCTATGGTTTGATAAAACCTAAAAAATAGTCCACGTTATACGTAAATCGTAAGCGAATTAAGTATGTAAATGTGATGTATGAATTATGTATCGCTTTCCAATTAATTACTTATGTCTGATCATTCTCGTCATTAAATACAAAAATAACTAATTTTTACGTATTTTATTCACAAACAATTACGAACTACATACTATTTTTAAAATTTTATCAAACCTTATTTACTAAATTCTATTTTTTCAAAGCATGGAACTAAAATCTAGATTTTAAAATCATAAAAACTAAATTTATAAATTACCTTTTATTTTTAAAAAAAATTATCATACACATCTTAACTCTGTGCCTTCCTTCTAATCGTACAAAATACCAAACACCAAACGCAAACTTACACTCACTTCGTTCATTTATTTTATCATTTTCTTTACTTGCTTCCAAACACATACTTATATAATCCAAAAATTTCGTACAGTCTTCTACATAGCGGCTCTATAGCTTGGCTAGCAATACATTTTACGCGCTTCACCAGCTGTCACACACACATATATAATATTCGATACCGATTAATTAATTTCTCTCTGTCAAAATAATAATAATAATAATTTCTTGAAGCTATTATTAAAATATATATATATATATATATTATTTTTTTTTTTGATGAATCTTAAACTTTTTTTAATAAAAAAATGTTTTTTAATTCTACCTATATCTTATTTAGGTTGGGCTAATAATAATAGAGTGGTTCATCTAAAATATAAGAGAATCACCCATAATTTAGTGCAATTTAGATGAATGAAAATGAAACGACAAAAGTTTATCTACGCATGCATATGTAATATTTAGTGTGCGCTTAAATCATTTATTTCTTGAATGTTTAATTCATAAATAATTATTAAATTATTTTGTATATTTTTATTAGTTTTTTTCAAAAAAATATTATTATAATTATTTTGTATATTTTTATTAGTTTTTATAAGAAGGTAACATTATTTTGAATATGCTTTCTTTCTTTCTTTTTTTTTTTAGAGAATATGCTTTCATATTTTATATTATGTAATATATTTCTTCAAAATTATATATATAAATGGTTGCCCATATAGAGAGCAGAACCGCCATAGACTATATTGACATGTCGATCAATTATGTCATATAAGTAAATTGCACGTTTTAAATTCAATAAATCCGACCAATCATTTGAATGATTGAATATGAAATTCAATCCCCTCTTAAATATTAACATACACGAAAATCCATAAAATTAATGAGCCGCTACTTTCTCAATTTATTTATTTAATTTTTTTTTGGAGTTACAACATTGGAGATGGAGACTCGAACGACAGATGGATCGGATGTTAATACATTTCTAATGCGAGTTGATCTATGCTCGCTTCGGCCCACATTATTTTATTTTT
>JBBMEG010000015.1:8573445-8590051 GCA_037832605.1 Cyclanthera cordifolia | reverse complement strand
AAAGTCCTTTTTGCCCTTGCTTTCTTAAGCCTAAATTGAATATCCTAGGGGTATTTTAGTCAATTTAACCCCCGAATCTCCCGAAATAAAAATAATCCAATTTCTTTATTTTATTTGAAAAGTTTGGGCTGTAACAGCAACTGTGGCCTCCCGAGTCCATCTCCTCTTTGCTCCCACTAATGTACTTTCCTAAGAAGCTCGTTGGAGAGCCACATTTCGCATCCCGTAATACCCACCTACGAACGACTAAGAGTCCATCTCCTTTTTATTTGGTTTCTTCTTTTAAAACATTTTAATTGCCCTATATATATCTTAATTTACAAACACACACACCCCCACGTCAAGGACATGCCAAATATAACGCATCCTAGCCCGACTCAAGTTTTTGCCTATTACCTTTTCGTTTGATTTCTATGTTTTAAAATTGATTCTTTTTTATTCATGACGTTTAAATTATGCTTACTTTTGATCCTTAAGTTTGGTTCGAGTTTCTGTTTGGTTTTTATGTTTTAAAATTCAATACTTTTATTTGTGACATTTTAATAATGCTGGTTGGTTTTTGTGTATATTTTTAGTTTATTTTTAAAAAAATAGTACAATAATCAATTTGTTAATATAATGAAATTTAAAAATATTCTAGTGTTTTATTCAAACGATTTTGTTATTTCAATGACTAAAATTGAAGATGATGAATAAAATTATTCAATTTTGAAACATACTCAAATATAAATAAGATCCCAAACTTAAGACTATATATACACACATATAGCTAAATACATAATACTTTTGAAATTAAAATGATAATAATGAATAAAATTTAATGGGAAAAAGTTATCGATGGTCATTTAACCTGCCTACCTATTATGACTTATCATCTGAACAATAACTAAAAAAATATCATGTTGCGAAAAAAGAGAGTTATTTTTTGGCAATTATATGTTTATATTTGATCAAATAAAATTAATTAAATATTTTCTCATTTTTCTTTCTTTTTTAAGTTCAATTCTTTTTGATAAATCAATGGAACAATCTATTTGTTTGATAAAATCAATGAGAAAAATATATTCTTACTAGTTAGATTTATGGTCTAATTTTTATTTGATCTCTATGTTTTAAAATTAAAAAAATTTATCTTAAATTTTAATATTATTTAACTTTTGTCATTAATCTAACAAAATCGTTAGTTATGTAATTTAATGTTGGCTAAAATGATTACTCAATTAATTTGAAATACTAATATATTGATTAAATAAATATATATATATGTATTTTCTAAATTTTGACATAAAATTAATTTTAAAATAAAGAACTAGATTGAAACTATGCTCCAAATTAAGAGATCACAAGTAAGGATTCAACTTACAAAACTAGTAACTAACATGAAACTAGATTTAAAGTAAGATTAAAAAAGTATTTTTTTCAATATTCAATTATATTAAGTATTGTTAAAAGAACAATGATTTTATCGGTATAAATTTAAGGATCATGAGATTACGGGATCGAATCTCATATCTAATTATTATAATCTAAAAAATAATAATAATAAAAAGAGAGAGAGAGAGAGAAAGTTTAGGAATAGGGAGTATTTGATACAAATAAAAACCAAATAAACACAATTTTACTGCATTTATGCAAACACAGACGGAAGGAAAATGCTGAGGCTGTAGCCGGAAAAGCCTGAACCAGAGGATCTAGGGTTTTCTTCGATCTCTCTGTCTTGTTTAAGTTCCATGCAAATTAAGATCAGCCTTCTGCAAATTCCACCTTGAATAAATCCCAGACACGTTTCAATTTATAAATGAGGACATGTATTCTTTAAAAGTTTGACAAACGGTTCCGGTTTTCGTTTTGATCGGAGTTGATTTCCGTCTCCTAATCCTGAAAATTTCTAGTTCCTGTAAATATGCGAGGATTACGCAAAGGGCAAAGGGTTTCTTGGGCTTCAGATCTTAATCTCCGTCAGGTATAAACTACATTTCCTCTGATGAAATCGGACGTATTTAGGGCTTAATCTCATTGAACGATTATTATTTTTGTGAAACAGTTATCAGTCGCCTCGATTCTTTGTTCGTTTTTTTCTTTCATTGTAGTTGAAGTTTATTTCTACCTTGAACAATTTGTGTTTTAATTCTTTGCCGTATTGTTCTGCTGTATTCGTTGGTCCCGGGGAATTGTCGAATAGAGTGGTAAATGGATAGTAATCAGTACTCAAATTTGTTGGATTTAAAATTAAATCATTCACTTGATGACTATCAAAATCAATGGATTGGTAACACAGGGCCCAGTTCTTTTACAAATTTTATTCCATGAAAGTTTCTGTGAGGAAGCTCATTTTGAAGCAGGGTATAGTTATTAAGTTAAGGAGAGGTTTTGCCTCCATTTAAACAAACCGTCCTTGCAGCTCATGCAATAGCTTGAAGGATAATTTTATTCATTTGCCTATTCTTCAAAATATAGAAGTTCACTTATGTATGTAGTTTAAGTCCTCAAGGGGTGACATCCAATCCTCGAGGCTTGGGGCCACCAAGATATGTCTCTTTGGAAGTCTCAAGTTCGAAACCCACGAGTCGAGCTTAATTGTAAGGTTCCTAGTGTCTCTTGAGTCCAGACCTTGGAATGGGTGCGGGTGCGGGTGCCCTTGGCTATACTATATGAGAGCAAAACTTCAATTCCCGGTCATAAAAAAAAACTTGTGTATCTAATTTAAGACCTTTGAAGATGGAATTTAAAAAACAAGTTTCTCCATTTTATCATTCTGATGATAATCTTGAGAATGACCCTTAGAATCATGAGTTTTATCTTTTTTATATCCCTTTCATTTTTTATTTAGAATAAAGCTTTCACTTCATACTGCCCTTACGGGTGCATTTCTGTATATACTTAAAGAGAATGTCTTGTGGCAGCTCAATCTTGTATTTGTAAAATAGCGCAATTGCTTTTTTGTTTGGTTAGAATGCTATAAATATTGCATAATAACATGAATAAACTGTTAGGATTTAGGAATACCTTAGCTATTTTTATATCCAAGAGTGTGTGAATGGTCAGTAAGCTTACCTAAATCAATGTTGTTTGACAGCTTCATAGTGAAGATAGATTGCACACAGTTTCATTCCGAGGCTGTCAAAGTACATTTCACAAACCATGTCGTAACGGTACTTAGTGGGAATCAATTTTTCTTATAAATGATGTGTATGCTAGTAATTAGCCATTCAAAGGATTTGCTAGTAGAGTAGGAGTCATCTATGACTAGAGGAAGTGGGAGGGGTTGAAGTCAGGCAACAGTTTGAGTTGTGTTTGGGGTTGAGGTTACTCTGGAGCAAGGTTCCAAGCTCCTCTTACTGCTTGGGTATCTTTTTGTATTTTCTTAATCATTTTCAATATGTTCTCTAGTTTCTATTAATATATTGATAATCAATCTGTTAATGAATCAAAAAAGAGTTTTTTTTTTTTTTTAGCCAAAAGAGCAATAGCTCAACGGCATTAGTGTACGCCCAAGAACCTGAGATCACGGGTTCGAATCCCTCCCCCAATTGTGATAATCTAAAAAAAAAAGAGTTTTTTTTTTACTCTTCCGTATCAAGTCAAGCATTTCTGTAGAAGGACAAATGGGTTATATCATTTTATGGTGGATCCGCGAATTATTGGGCCGAGCTGGATTTGAACCACCGTAGACATATTGCCAACGAATTTACAGTCCGTCCCCATTTACTGCTCGGGGATCGACCCCGGCTTCGTGTATTTTTATAATTAAATAGTATGATATCATTAAATTCCTAAAATACTATGAGCAATATGTCAGATTTAACTGGTTAGGGTTTGTTCATTTTTGTTTTCTATGTAACGTTTTTATAATTTATAAATGTGTACGTACTACGTACGCCATGGCCATGCATGTTTTTCTTAGGAGCGCTAAAATATTACTTTTATCTACTACTTTCCTTTGTTTTACAATGAATTATGTTGAGTTTGCTTCATAAAACAAATGCAACCCCTAACGTATTATATTATTAGAATGCAATGTTTTCCTATAGATTAGTTATTTATAGGAATACTCCTAGTTGTTATAATTAAATTTACCTCAACCCATCAGCTTAAGCTTAAGTTTTGGAGGTGGATTAGTATAATCCAACAAATACTTTTATGTATGCACATTTAGTTTGATAAATAGTAATATTATGCTGTCATCATATACATTTTCGTTTTATATGAACGTTTCTGAACTAAAAGTTTTATAATCATATAAATGTTGTAGCGTAATAATATTATGCTAAAATTTTGATACTACACTTAAAAAAACACAGAATTTTATGCACATTATTTATTTTGTACATCAGCCTTTGTTTCCCATCATGTACTTAGACTACAGTAACTTTCAGACTGCATTCGTGGCAATATGTTTTTTTGTTTTCTTAGAATGATAGATATACATTATTCCTTTGATGCCTCTCAGCGCTTGGCTTAGGGATGGACTTGGTTACCTTGAGTAGATTGTAGTGGAACAAAGCTTCGATTCTTCGATTTCAAAAAAAAAAAAAAAAAGGGAAAGAAGATAGATTCTTGGGAGAATCTATAGCAATAACCCAAATCCATGCTATTTGATAACTGTAACGGGAACAAAGAAAAACTCCTGTGAAGGTTTAGCCCAAGATTGCTGTTCCACAGTTAACAAATGCATCTATCCTTTGCAGGTTAGGCTGTTCTTGTCAGACGACTCTCCTTCCCAAGTGGGATTGGGTTCTCAAGATCACCTTCAAGCGAAGGCATCGTGGCTCTTGCACTCTACTGGATCTGGTTCTGATGACATTTTGCCTCCTGGATTCGAAGTAGCTCATCCTGAGAATCAATTGCAGATTAAGCTCTCTCAAATTCCTGTAAACCAATGGAGATGTCCACCTAAGGTAAGCAGTGATTTCGTTTTCAATTTTATGTTGAACTTGAACTATGGCTTTGCAAGTTTAACATGAAATTCTTGCTTTTTACCCTATGGTAGTTTTTTTTTTCCTTTTCCTTTTAATATTTATTCCCGTAGTTTGTGCTGAATTTGACGTGGCGAGTGGTTGTTGGTGAAGAAAGTCAAGAGATAGAGGTTGAAAATCAGAGAGAAGTGAGAGTACTCGAAGCTGTCTATCCTCGGGCATCTGCAATTCCTCCTAAGTTGATTACTTTCTTTAGACCTTGTATTTCTGTTTCGGCATCGGTTTGTTTTTATTCTTTTTACTGAAAAACCATTTGATTTGCATTCATATAGCCCTTCCATAGCTGCTGATTCACAACATACCAATGCCGATGATAGTCAGACACCTCTGATTCCCATTACTCCTGTTGAAGATGAAGATGCAACAGCAGAAACCTCGTCCGAGTATGCAAGTTCTGCCGCCGTCCTTACGAGTGCAAATCCGTCATTAGTTCCTGCTGGTTCATCTACATCGCAACATGTTTTACCTAATTCGATGTCTTCGAATGTAGCTGGATTTGATCTTGGCAACGAACCTGATGTTGTTGCTGCTGCATCAGCGGCACTCAGCGCACTCGTGAATAGCAATGAGATAGGTAACACAATTGACCGGGAATTGCTTCTCAAGATTCTCAACAATCCAAAAATGATTGAACAGCTGGTTGTGGGTTCTGGTGCTCTCACTAACTCTCAAAAGCCAATATCATCTCCTGACCCGTCACACGTGCAGATGCATATGACCGATTCCAATGCCGTGGTTACGTCTGTATCAGGCAGTCCTCTTTTCACTCAACCAAATGGGGCAAGTGTAGGACCTGTCCCCAATGCACACCCTTCCTCAAGGGGTGTTCCAGTTTCTTCCCTGCCCTCCACTGGACCCCCAATGAAGGACTTCAGTTACTATAAAAGTTTGATTCAGCAACATGGAGGCGAGAGACAAGACAATCCCTCTCGACAGCAACTCGGTAACCATCCCAACCAGCCATCAGGAACAAATCAAGAGTTCTTACACAACCAGCCATCAAGAGATGGTAAGTTTAAGATCATGAAACCGTGCATGTATTTTAACAGCTCGAGAGGATGTCGTCATGGAGCCAACTGTGCGTATCAGCACGAGCCCATGTTCCAGCAGAGAAGTAGTAGCGTGACCGAAATGCCTAACGCCAAGAGAACAAAAGTTGATAGAGAAATTAGCAGCTAAAAGTTGAGTACCGTTGTCGATTGATGTGTACTTGTCTGAGTTGGGAATGCTTTATGCTCGAGATTTCATCTTTTTAAGATGGAAATATGTTTAATTGCTATCTTATTAGTTTTTATCTTTGCATGCACAAATTATCAATGATGGTGTGAATTAGGCCCTGCCACCATTATTTTAGTAATTTTTAGTTTGACACATAATGTTCTTTTGATGATGAATTTTTTTGAGATGATCTTTTGAAGCTGAAATTAAAGCAATTGATTGAATGATTGTTTCAACAAAGTTTTGCACAAATGCTCGACCCACTTCATGAACCTTTTTTTTCTTGAATATGTAAAGAAGTTAATAGTAATTATCTCTTGTATTTTCATTCTTTCTTCTTTTTATGTAATACAATGAGTCATTATTATTAAAAATAAGGAAAAATTGCACAAATTACTCATAGAGTATGATGTTTGTAACAACTAAATTCTTAAACTTTCAACTTGAATAATTATTTCCCTTAAAGTTTGAAAAGTGCTGCAAATTAATACCTATAAAATAATTTTAAGAGATTTTCAAGTATATGAAGAAGGTAAAATTGTCCAAAAAATATTTAGTTTTTTTTGTTTCTCTAAAATTTTATAAAGTCAATAACTAGACAAATTCATAACTTTTTACCTCTTATAAATTTGGAAAATTTATAAATTAATGGAATTTTTTAAATGTGTGTATTTGTTAATTAATGAGTCTTTTTAATATTATAGTAATTTTCTCGAAAAGATTTTAAAATTTAAAAATTGAATAAAAAACCATTAAAAAATTGAATTAAAAACATTAAAAAGTATATATCTTTGTTGAGAATTCATTTTAATGAAATTATTAAAATTTTAATTTTTTTTGTTGAGTTACGGTTAGTTGTAGCGTTTGAAAATTTTTATTTAATGTTATATTAATAATATTAATTATATTTTATGTCAATAAAAAAAAATGATTCCAAATGTTTTTAATAGTTAATAATAAAAAAAAATCGTCTTGAAAAAATTATTATGATAGTGAAAAGACCATTAATTAACAAATATACCTACATTTAAATAATCCATTAGTTTACAAAATTTTCATTATAAATTTATAATAGATAAGAAATTATGAAGTTCTCTAGTTATAAATATTTAGAGAGACAAAAAAAAAAAACAATTTTACTTGGTTAATCTGTGAAAATCTCTTAAAATTAATTTAAAGGTGTTAATTGCAACATTTTTCAATGATAACATTACTCAAATTGAAAGTTTAAAGACTTAATTGTTACAAACATCATACTTTATGATGGTTTGTATAATTTTTCCTAAAAATAAATATGTCAATTGATTTATGTCCTATAGTTATGAATTATAAAAATAATTTTTAATTTTATTTTTTTATTTCTTCATGTAGCGGTTCTTTCTAAATCAAAGTTATAATAAGAACATAATTGGAAGACGTAATTATTATAATTATGAAACTGTTAAAATTAAGCCATTACAAGATAATGTTATAATCCTAAAATATTAAGCACATCGGAGTCGGCCGCTGTTTTGCACTCCCTTCCTCTTTGTGAAATTTAACTATCCCAATACAATATAAATTAGGTGAAACATTTCCATGTGTCCATACTCCCAACATTTTGGTAAATCTTAAAATATATTTTAATTGTTTTTCATTTAATCTTGGATTTTTAAAAATCTGGACATGATTTTAGTTATCTTGGGAACTATTTTGATGTGAGTTTTTTTTTTAAATGGCAACTAGGGGTCCATCAACCAATAAAAAACCCAATCATTACTAATATTGTTATTAACCTTATTCAATTAATTAGTTACCTATATATTACGTAAAAAAATTGAGATCTACAATAATATCCATAGATATTATACTCGTTAATTTTAATTCAAGAGGGTTCATTTATTTGATTATTCTTTCCCTTGTTTTTCTTAACCTGTTTCAAAAATAAATGGATTGACAATTTTTTACTATGCAACAAATGAAAGGAGTTTATAAGGTTGTGATTACCTCTATAAATTTAGAGTCCTGGCAAATTCTCAATTGAAAAATTGCATTGAATCTAAAAAAGTTCACGGCTCAATTAAAATTTTTGAGCAACTCTTTGTATTATTATATATTAACTTTTATTGGGTTCGTGAATTTAGATGAATGTTATATCATACTTTAAGATTAAGGTAATAATCATATTATTAAACATAGTAAAGTAAAATAAAAGTGATTGAATAGCTCAATTAGTTAGAGCGTGGGACGGTTAACTTTTGGTTGCAAGCGTTGATAGTAAGACTCTCCTCTGACTATAGGAATAGAGTTAGATGGGGTGCTCCAGCTAAGACATGTGTGTGGTTGTTAACCACGAGAAAGATTAAAGGTGTTGGAATTGCTCGATTGGTTAGAGCGTGTGACTGTTAACCACAAGGTCGAGGTTCTAGCCCTCTTTTATTTTGGTTGAAAGGGTTGATGAGTGTGATTAAAGAGGTGTTGATGTGGTTGCAAGTGTTGATGGTAAGACTGTACCTTTGTAATAGGGTTAGATGGAGTCTGCCCTGAACTGAGACGTGAAAACTAAATATTGATGAATTGGGAAGAATTGAATTGGGAAGAATGAGATGTTAGATGGATTGTTAGAGACCGCATGGGTATGTTAAAGCTTTTTAGATCAAAGGTGCTGAAATAGCTTAGTGTGTCAGAGCATGTGGTTGTTAACCAAAGGTCGGAGGGGATGGAACGTAGGTGGCTACCACAAGGTCGGAGGTTCTAACCTCCATTCCAACATTTTTTTTCACTCGTGTTGGATGGATGGAAAGAGACCACCTAGGTATCTTGAAGTTTTGAGATAGAAAAGGTTATAGAATAATTCAGTTGGTTATAACGTGTGGCTGTTAACCAAAATTTGAAATCTCTTTCTGGCATTTTTTGTTGTTTATAGCGTTTTTTTTTTTTTCAACTTTATATACGTTTTTTTTTGTTGCAAGAGTTAGATGAAGTCTGCGAGGTGTCAGATCGATCATTAGAGACCGCATGAGTATCTCAAAGCTTTAGAGATCACAGGTGCTTGAATTGCTTAGTGTGGTAGAGCGTGTGGTTGTTAACCACAAGATCGGAGGTACAAGTCTTCCTTCTAGCGTGGTGTCAGAGGATGGTCAGAGACCACTCGAAGCATTGGAAATTAAAGATGATGGAATTATTCAGTTGGTTAGAGACCGCATGGACATTATATACTTTGAAAATCAAATGGGTTGGAATAATTAGAGCGTTGTGACCAGATCGTCGGAGGTTTAAGCCATTCTTTTAGTGTTCTATTTATTTAAGTCTTGATGGTAAAACTGCCCATGTTGGAATAGCTAGTTGTTTAAAGCGTGTGACTATTAACTACAAAGTCGGAAGTTCAAAATCTTCTTTCAGCCTTTTATTTTTCCATTTTTTCAATACCTATATACGTCGTGAGAAGCTAATTGTGATTAATGGAGTCTGCCTTCAGCTGAGACGTTGAAACTAAATATTGATGAATTGCGAGGAAGTATGTGTCTTTGTCTAAAGGATATAAGGTTAGATGGAGTCTGTCTTCAGCTGAGACGTTGAAACTAAATATTGATGGATTAGAGACTTCACCGTTAAATCAAACGTGCTTGAATAGCTTAGTGTGATAGAGCGTGTGGCTGTTAACCACAAGGTTGTCAGATAGAAGGTTTAAGACCGCATGGGTATCTCGAAGCATTGGAGATTAAAGGGGTGTAATTGCTCGGTTAGTTAAAGCGTGTGACTGTTAACTACAAGGTTGAAGGTTCTATCCTTTATTGTAACATTTTTCTTTCACAGGATGGATGGTTAGAGACTGCATGGATATCTTTAAGCTTTGAAGATAAAAAAGATGCATGGGTATCTTTAAGCTTTGAAGATAAAAAAGGTCCTGGAATAGCTCAGTTCGTTAAGCGTGCGGCTGTTAACCACAAGGTCTGAACTTCATGCACTCCTTCTAGGTGTCCGATGGTTCGTTATAGACCGCATGAGCATCTTGAAGCTTTGAAGATAAAATAGGTGCTAGAATAGCTCAGTTGGTTAGAGCGTGTTGATGTTAACCACAAGGTCGGAGATTCAAGCACTCATTCATGGTATGACTGCCCCTTTGTTAAAAAGGAATAGAGAGTCGAAGCTTTTAGGATAAAAGGTGAGATAAAAAAAAGTGTTGGGCCCTCCTTATAGCATTTTATTTTTTTTTTTTCACTTTTCTCAATATTTATATACGTTGCCCTCAACTGAGACGTGAAAACTAAATGTTGATGAATCATGAGAAGCTAATTGTGATTAAGGAGGGGTTGGATGTGGTTGTAAGTGTTGATGGTAAAACTGCCCTTTTGTCTAAAGGGAATAGGGTTAGAGGGAGTCTGTGAGACGTTGGAACTAAATATTGATGGATTGTGGGGAAAGAGGGGCCAGATGAATCATTAGAAACCGCAGGAGTATCTCAAAGTTTTAGAGATCAAATGTGTTTGAATAGCTTAGTGTATTAGAGCGTGTGACATTTAACCAAAGTTTTTTTTTTTTTTTTTCCTCGGTTTAGATGGATGGTTAGAGACCACATGGATATTTGGAAGATTTGAAGATCAAAAAGGGCTGGAATAGCCAAATTCGTTAGAAATGGTAGCGTTTAGTTGTAGCGTTTGAAATTTTTTATTTAATGTTATATTAATAATATTAATTATATTTTATGTCAATAAAAAACAAATGATTCTAAATGTTTTTAATAGTTGATAATTTTTTTAAAAAAATCTTATTGAAAAAATTATTATGATAGTGAAAAGACCATTAATTAACAAATATACATATATTTAAATAATCCATTAGTTTAAAAAAATTTTCATTATAAATTTATAATAGATAGGAAGCTATGAAGTTCTCCAGTTATAAATATTTTGAGAGACAAAAAAAACAATTTTACCTTGTTCATCACGTGAAAATCTCTTAAAATTAATTTAAACGTGTTAATTGCAATATTTTTTAATTGTAACATTACTCAAATTGAAAGTTTAAGATTTAATTGTTACAAACATTATATTTTATGGATGGTTTGTACAATTTTTCCTAAAAATAAATATGTCAATTGATTTATGTCCTATAGTTATGAATTATAAAAATAATTTTTAATTTTATTTTTTTATTTTTTCAGGTAGCGGTTCTTTCTAAATCAAAGTTATAATAAGAACATAATTTGAAAACGTAATATTTATAATTATGAAAATGTTAAAATTAAGCCATTAGAAGATAATGTTATATATAATCCTAAAATATTGAGCACATGGAAGTCGGCTGCTGTTTTGCATTCTCAAATGTTTTCTTCTCATCTATATTTTATTATATTATGTTTTTTGAAATTTAACTATCCCAATACAATATGAATTAGGTTAAACATTTCCATATGCGTCCCTATTCCCAACATTTTGGTCAATCTTAAAATATATTTTAATTGTTTTTCATTTCATCTTGAATCTTAAAAAATGTTGAAATGATTTTAGTAGTCTTAGGTGAACTTAAACTATTTTCATGGGAGCCTTTTTTAAAACTATTTTCATGAGAGTCTTTTTTTTTTAATGGCAACTAGCGGTCCATCAACAAATAAAAAACCCAATCATTACTAATATTGTTTTTAACTTTATTCAATTAATTAGTTACATATTTATTATGTTAAAAAATTGAGACAATAATATCCATAGAGGTTATACTGGTCAATTTTAATTGTTCATTTATTTGATTATTCTTTCGTTTGTTTTTTTTAACCTGTTTGAAAAATAAATGATTTGACCATTTTTTACTATGCAACAAATGAAAGGAGTTTATAAGGTTGTGATTACCTCTATAAATTTAGAATCCTAACAAATTCTCAATTAAAAAATTGCATTGAATCTAAAAAAGTTCACGGCTCAATTATAATTTTTGAGCAACTCTTTGTATTATTATATATTAACTTTTATTGGGTTCGTGAATTTAGATGAATGTTATATCATACTTATTAAGTAATAATCATATTATTAAACATAGTAAAGTAAAATAAAGGTGCTTGAATAGCTCAATTAGTTAGAGCGTGTGACTGTTAACTTTTGGTTGCAAGCGTTGCTAGTGAGACTCTGCACTGACTATAAGGAATAGGGTTAGATGGGGTACTCCAGTGAGACATGTGTGTGGCTGTTAACCACTAGAAAGATTAAAGGTGTTGGAATTGCTCGATTGGTTAGAGCGTGTGACTGTTAACCAGAAGGTGGAGGTTCTAGCCCTCTTTTATTTTGGTTGAAAGTGTTGATGGTTGTGATTAAAGGGGTGTTGGATTTCGTGGCAAGTGTGGATGATAAGACTGCTCTTTTATAATAGGGTTAGATGGAGTCTGCCCTAAACTGAGACGTGGAAACTAAATATTGATGAATTGTGAAGAATGAGATGTCATATGAATTGTTAGAGACCGCATGGGTATGTCAAAGCTTTTGAGATCAAAGGTGCTGAAATAGTTTAGTGTGTCAGAGCATGTGGTTGTTAACCAAAGGTCGGAGGTTAAAGCCTTCTTCCTAGCGAGGGGTCGGATGGATCATTAGAGATGCAGGTGGTTGTTAACCACAAGGCCGGAGGTTCTAACCTCCATTCCAGGCATTTATTTTTACTCGTGTTGGATGGATGGATAGAGACCACATGGGTATCTCGAAGTTTTGGAGATAGAAAAGGTATAGAATAATTCAGTTGGTTATAACGTGTGGCTGTTAACCAAAATTTGAAATCTCTTTCTAGCATTTTTTGTTGTTTATAGCGTTTTTTTTTTCTCAATTTATATACGTTTCTTTTGGTTGCAAGAGTTAGATGAAGTCTTCCCTAAGTTGAGACGTTGAAACTAAATATTGATGAATTATGAGGAAGGAGGTGTAAGATCGATCATCAGAGACCGCATGAGTATCTCAAAGCTTTAGAGATCAAATGTGCTTGAATTGTTTAGTATGGTAGAGCGTGTGACTGTTAACCACAAGATCGGAGGTACAAGTCTTCCTTTCTACGTGGTGTCAGAGGATGGTTAGAGACCACCCGACGCATTGGAAATTAAAGATGATGGAATTACTCGGTTGGTTAGAGACTGCATGGGCATTAGATGCTTTGAAAATTAAATGTGTTGGAATAACTCTGTTGCTTAGAGCGTTGTGACCCCATCGTCCGAGGTTTAAGCCATTCTTTTAGCGTTTTATTTTTTTAAGTTTTGACGGTAAAACTGCCCATGTTGGAATAGCTAGTTGTTTAAAGCGTGTGACTGTTAATTACAAAGTCTGAAGTTCAAAATCTTCCTTCAACATTTTATTTTTCCATTTTTTCAATATCTATATATGTCGTGGGAAGCTAATTGTGATTAATGGAGTCTGCCTTCAGCTGAGACGTTGAAACTAAATATTGATGAATTGTGAAGAAGTATGTGTCTTTCTCTAAAGGATATAAGGTTAGATGGAGTCTGTCTTCAGCTGAGACGTTGAAACTAAATATTGATGGATTAGAGACGGTTAACCACAAGGTTGTCAGATGGAAGGTTTGAGACCGCATGGATATCTCGCAACATTGGAGATTAAAGGTGGTGTAATTGCTCAATTAGTTAAAGCGTGTGACTGTTAACCACCAGGTTGAAGGTTCTATCCTTTATTGTAACATTTTTCTTTGTAGGATGGATGGTTGGAGACTGCATGGGTATCTTGAAGCTTTGAAGATGAAAAAGGTCCGCTCAGTTCGTTTAGCGTGCGGCTGTTAACCACAAGGTCTGAGGTTCAAGCACTCCTTCTAGGTGTTCGATGGTTCGTTATAGACCAGCATCTTGAAGCTTTGAAGATAAAATAGGTGCTAGAATAGCTCAGTTGGTTAGAGCGTGTTGATGTTAACCACAAGGTCGGAGATTCAAGCACTCATTGGTATGACTGCTAAAGAGGAATAGGGGTAGATGGAGTCAGCGGTCGAAGCTTTGAAGATCAAAAGTGAGATAAAAAAAAATGTTGGGCCCTCCTTGTAGCATTTTTTTTTTTCACTTTTCTCAATACTTATATATGTTTCTTTAAGTGGCAAGGGTTAGATGGAGTCTGCCCTCAACTCAGACGTGAAAACTAAATGTTGATAAATCATTGGGAAGCTAACTGTTATTAAGGAGGTGTTGGATGTGGTTGTAAGTGTTGATGGTAAAACTGCCCTTTGTCTAAAGGGAATAGGGTTAGATGGGGTCGGTAAGACGTTGGAATTAAATATCGATGGATTGTGAGAAAAGAGTGCCAGATGAATCATTATAAACTGCATGGGTATCTCAAAGCTTTAGAGATTAAATGTGTTTGAATAGCTTAGTGTATTAGAGCGTGTGGCATTTAACCACAAAGTTTTTTTTTTTCTGCGGTTTGATGGATTGTTAGAGACTGCATGGGTATCTCGAAGATTTGAAGATCAAAAAGTGCTGGAATAGCTCAATTCGTTAGAGTGTGTGTGGCTGTGAACCACAAAGTCGAGAGTTCAAGGACTCTTTTTAGGTGTCGGATGGTTAGTTAGAGACCGCATGAGCATTTGATGCTTTGAAAATCAAATGTGTTGGAATAGGTTAGTGTGTTAGAGCTTGTGGCTGTTAACCACAAAGAGACTGCATGGGCATCTCGAAGCTTTAAAGATCAAAAAGGTGTTTGAATAGTTGTTATCCACAAGGTCGGAGGTTTAAGCCATTCTTCTAGCGTTTTATTTTTACTAAATACTGATAGTAAGACTGCTTCTTGGAACAGCTTAGTGCGTGGTTCAAGAGCGTTGATCGCATGGGCATTTGAAGCTCAGTTGGTTAGAGCGTGTGGCTGTTAATCACAATGTTGGAGTAGATGGATGGTTAGAGACTACAGCGGTATCTCGAAGCATTGGAGATTAAAGGTGGTGAATTTCTTAGGTGGTTAGAGTTAACCATAAGGTTGGAGATTCTATTCCTTCTTCTAGCATTTTTTTTTTCACTGGTATTGGATGGATTGTTAGAGACCTCATGTGTATCTCGAAGCTTTGAATATAAAAAACTCGGTTGGTTAGAGCATGGGGACCTTAACCACAATGTCGGAGGTTTGAGCCCTCGTTCCAGATTAATACTTAAATGCATAGGTTTGGACGAGTTGATGGAAATATATTGAGAAAATAATTTCAATTAAATAAACAACTAATATTGACACATAAAAGTAATTCATAAGTTGAAAGTATAAAGATTAAAAAAATTTACAATTAAATATATTATAAGGCATTTGAAACAAAACTAGTAACATTTTTATAAAAAACTTCTTAAAGTTCAAGGGCATTTTTGAAACAAAAATTTAAAGATTTCATTCAAAATTTATAAGCGTATTTCTAAAATATTTGGTAAAGTTTATAGGTATTTTTGAAACTTTTAAAAGTTGAAAAATAATGGGACAAAAATTCATATGTTTTGATAATTTAGCATAAAATTAGAATGAACATACCTAAAATATTGTTATAAATAATAAATTTATAAAATTAAAGTTATGATAAATGTGCCATAGAAATTAAAAAAAATATGTCGTGGTGTGATAGAAAAAAACATAGATTAACTATTAGAATATAACCTAACCATATAATATTTTTTTAATTAAAATAAATGCAGAGTTCATAATTTTATGTATTGATAGATTAAAAAAAAAAATCTCACGTGTTAAATCTTTATTTATTGATAAAATTATTGAATAATGCATATAGGTGGACACAATAAATATATTGACAAGAATGTATGTCTATCAAGTAAATTATAAGTCAAGATAATTAAATAATTTATTGAACATAATAATTATAATAACTCGTTTAAATGTATTTGTTTGAGAGAATTATAAAAACTAATTTGTAACCACTTTAAATGAGTCGAAGCTTAGGCAACATTGTTAAGGAAGGATAAAAAGAGCATGAGGCCGTTTGATATGGATATTTATAGGTCTTGACAATATATTAGAAGAGAAATTCTCTCACATCGAAAAGATAAAAAGAAGTAGTATGCTTCAAGCACTAGAAAAAGAAGCATGAAACCTTGGACTTAAGACATTGCAGTTAGAAGCACTTTAAGTTTGATAAGCTGACTCTAGTTAAATATCTTTTGTATTCTTGAATTCTATGCATTTATATAACACATTTTCCTATAGTGAAAGTTCTTTGGCTAGTTTGAGTTTTTCCACGTAATATTTTATATTCTATTTTGTTGTTTTTTCTTTTAAATTCTCGATTATATTCTACTTATTCTTGTGGTAATTAACTAATAAACCGAAAAGAAAAGAAGTTTTTAAAGACATTTTTGAGGCAGCATTGAAGGTTCATTAAAAACAACAAAAACAATATTATTTATTAGAGAGCATTGCCGAGATGGACTCTCTCATTTATTAGGGTTTATAGGATGAGTTGCCTCCTATCTTATGGAA
>JBBMEG010000015.1:8555338-8573345 GCA_037832605.1 Cyclanthera cordifolia | reverse complement strand
TATGCTTCTTCATATGTTATTAATTTGATTAATGATATTAGAGAGCATTGCCGAGATGGACTCTCTCATTTATTAGGGTTTATAGGATGAGTTGCCTCCTATCTTATGGAATATGCTTCTTCATATGTTATTAATTTGATTAATGATATTAGAGAGCATTGCCGAGATGGACTCTCTCATTTATTAGGTTCATTAATAACATTTTTTTGTATGTTTTACCGTCATTGATGGAAGCACCTAAACTGACGATTCTTCTTGTTAAGATACAATGTTGACGGAGTTGAGCAATGGTGGAACCAACAATGGGCTGGGCTGTGATAATTTGAAAGGGTTTGTAGAGATCTTCATACGTCTATTACAAGCTTCACTCCAAGATATATTCGGGTCGATTTCTAGATCTCTACCATCTCATAATTTTTTAGAGAGAAAAATATTTTAGAGTGAAAAGTAAAACCTTGTTGAAGATGAGTTTTATTTGTGAGTTTATCGACCTGACAACAAAGAAACAAATTACAGCACAATTGGTGATGCACTCGTTTATTGTTTGGCGTTATTTCAATTCAACAACAATACAACATTCTAGGGTTTGTGGTTATATCTAATTTGCACAAAAAAAAAAAAAAAAAAAAAAAAATCAAAAAGAATTTTTATTTATTTCTCATGTATTTATTTTTTTTGAAGCAATCATCCATCCATTTTCAAATCAAACAATCATCAGCCACAAAGTTAAAAAAAAGAACCCTAATATATTTCAAACACAGCATGAAATTTGAGAGTGGATTTACGACTGTTCAGTAATAGAGATTTTCATGCTCTATTTTTTCTTCTTCTTAATTACAGATTTGAGATGGGAAAGAAGATTGTTGAATACAAAAAAAAAAATGGAAGAAGATGATAGTACTTTTTTCTTCTCTTTCAAACATTTAACATAAGGCTTAGCATAGAAAATAAAAGATAATTCAAGATGGGTTGATCTTGAAAATTAAAAATTCGGTTAGAATTGAAATTCCAAATTCCATTAAGGTTAAGTTATAAAATTGAAAAATTATTAAATATTTTTAAAATCTAAATACCAAATAATTTTGATGCAAATTATAAAATTTAAGTAATTAACATGTAATTTAAACTTTATGATAACAATTTCTTAAAATTTCGGAGAAAGAATATTATATATTTATTTATTTCCTTTTTTTTAAGTAACATTGTTGGTCGTGTAAATTTTCTTTTATATGTGAGGATTTTTTATCTATAGCAAAAAAATATTTTGAAAATTTCATCGGCTGAAAATTAGGTTGATCTATGTAAAATGACAAAAATATCCTCATTTCAATTAGTTCAATTTATAGTCTTCAATTAGTAGTTCAGTTGATAGTTTTCTATAAGTAATTCAACATCAATTGATAACTTTCAATTAGCAGTTCAATTGATAATTTTCAATTAGTTGTTATGCATCAATTGATAGCATTCAATCAGTAGTTTGGTCGATAGTTTTCAATCAATAATTTAGATGATAGACTTTAATCAATTTGCTAATAGTCTTCCATCAACTCGTTGAAAAAAAGGAGTAAAATTGGAATTTTTGAAACATGAATTAAAGAATTGCTATACAGAAATTATTTTTAAATTATAATTAAAATATATAGGTTACTATAATTTGTATTTGTAATAATTTCCCGTATATTATTATGAATGTATGAAGAAGTTTCCGAAGCATGTTAGAAAGAAACAGAAGAAAAAACAAAACCATTATCCAAATAAAGTTTATTGATTAGATACTTTCAACAAACACTACGTCAATGTAAGTTTCGTTGAGAAGTTTATCGTATATATATTTTTCTTAATTCAATAATATTTGAAGGTTTGATAATTCGATTTTGCAACTTTTTAATTATTAAGTGTGACGTTCATTTTATTAAGAGCTCCAGTTTGTAAATTTAAATGAGTTTTTGGTTCAAAAACTTAAATTCAACTCAAATGAGTAATTCGGTTCGCAGATTCATATCTAATCTAACATGATGTTCTCAATGTAACATTATTACGACATGTTCGGTTGGACTTCATCATCACCTTGTCTCACGCAAGGGAAAGATGGGTTATTTTACCAACTTTAATATATATATATATATATATATATATATATATATTACTTTCATTATTAGTAATTGGATTGGACCAGAGTTCTCGTAATCTAAAAACGATATTGAATGCCAACCTTCGTTACTAAATATAGATGTTTATTCAACATTTAGTATTTTTCATGGAAGAGATTGATGCAAGTATATTTGGTAAAAAAAGATTGTGAAGATTATTTGGTATGATTTTTAGATTCTAAAGGTTTGGAGTAGAATAATGTGAATAAATATGTTAATTAGGAACCCACTATTATATCACATCAGACAAGTAAAGAAATATCATAGCATTTATAAAATAGGTGGTTTACTCCTCTCGTAGTCAATTAATTTTGAGATGAATGTTGACACCATATAATAAATGTGTCTTGAAATGATGTGATTTTTTTATGAGGAGGAGGTTGTTAATGTTTATTAGAAGAGCTTTTGATGTAGAAAATTTTATATGACAAGCATTTTTTTTTTTTTTTTTGTAGCAATGTCACCTAGTTTCACATATTAGAAAGATGAGTTATTTTACCACTTTATAAGATATATGAAATATTTTCTTCACTATTAATTAATTTTTAGATAAGAAACTCACCTTGTTATCAGTTATCAATTATATTATTACAAATCTTTTTATATGTCTATATATGTTTGAACTTCTGATTACGAGAAATAGATTAAATAATTTGATATTGTTTAAACCATTTCGAACTTTTCATATGAATAATTGAATAGCATAATAGTTGTTGTTTAATTTAGGATGTTTAAGAAGTTTTATGCGATGGAGTAACCATTCAAATCAAAATTGATGGTAGATTCAATTTTTCAAAATTCATTTTTGCTTTTGTTAGTTGATATAAAACACTCTCCCTCATTTGTGGATCATATAAATTTGATAAATGTCCTACGACTAAAATTACTTTTTAAATGGAGAAGAAAACGACATGACATAAATTTTAATTCAAGACAAACTTAAGCTTAAGTTGGTAGGTTAGAATAAGTTTAATTATATCAACTAACCGCTTTCTTTCACTTTTGAACTTCCAAAGTTTTTTTGTTTGGAGGAATTCTTGTTCGATTCTTGCAACATTAAAATGAATAATTTTGCAAGATAAATTTAGAACGTACGTATGGTATTTCACACTATTAATGCTTTCGTTGATTATATTAATGAAGCGAATACAAAACTTTATAACAAAAAGTTATACAAACTCAAAATAATAAAATTCGATAGCTAATTAAATAGTTTACCTGCATGAGAGATGAAGTGTAGAGAAAGAAATCGGTCTGGAAAAGTCCACAATTCCGAGTCGAATCCGAGTTGTCGTTCAACAAAGTCAGACGCGCTCCCATGCAATAAAAATATTAATTAAAATTAAAATAATATAAAGATTAAAATTCTAAAAGGTCTTGGACTCCACCGCCCTTTCTGCGATGGGTGGGGTTATATATGACTTTCTGCCTTCTCGTGTCCCTTCTGCATTAAAGTCTCCTTCACAGAATATGCCTTATCTAATGCCTTCTTTTTACCACTCTGACCAAATTGTCCTCCTTCCTTTTCGATTACTATTTTATATCTTTTTATTTATTATTTGTTCAACGATGATTTTAAAATTATTTAAAGCGTCTTTATGATTTTTTTTTTCCTTTTTAAAATTAAACTCTGTTTCTTTTTTAAATCAACGGTACGTGGAGCTAATCTTACTTAATAAAATTAAATTTTATTTCATGTTTAAAAATATAGTTAAAAGTGATTATTCTGGCATAAAAAAAATATAACTCTAATGTTATTTTGTAGTGCTGATGTTGAAAAATGGTCAACTGGATCAACGATAAGATTTGTTATTATCTGGAACGAGAAGCCTGCAAAATAGAACAAATTTAGACACATATGAACGATAGGTCTTCTGATGCTTTAAGCCAGTAAAATGTTTAGGAGAGTATTTGAGAGAATGCTTTTAAACTTAGAACAGCTTACAAAGGTTGTTAGCGTAGTTCAGCTTGCCTTGAAATGAAGAATGACCTGACTTCTTATAGTAGCTAGACTTGTAACCGATGCAGCTCACTTAATTATAGCTTAATGATTAGCCGTTTCAAACGTCTGTCATTAAGCTGGGAATAAATATCGGTGTAACTCCTGACCGTTACTCCTTAAAAATGTAGCGGTCAACCCTTGCAGGTCCTTACCTCCAAAAAATGTAACTCTCGTCATTGCTACCTTACGACACAATGGTCCTAGGGGTTACTTGGACTTGGTCGACTCGTCCACGGGAGAGTCCTAACCTCCATGGCCAACTCTGTGGGTTTCCTCCTACTCGACCGATCTTCTTAGAGGTTGGCTTCGGTCTCGGTCAACCCTTGCAGGTCCTTACCTCCACGGCTCGCCCCTAAAGGGGATCTTGACCCTCTCGACGTAACTCCTGACCCGTGACTTGAACGTGGTCGAATCATGGAGGAGAGTCCTAACCTTCACGGTCGACCCTCGGGGGAGGGGGGTCAAACCTACTTTGGTTGGCCCCTAGAAGGGTCGAATTGACATTGGTCTACCCCTAGGGGGTCAAGGCCTCCTTTGGCAAACCACTAGGGGGCCAGAATGGACTTGGTCGTCTCTCGGGGGGTCAAGGCCTCCATAGTCGACCTCTAGAGATCAACGCCTCCTCTGGCCGACCTATAGAGGGGCCAGAATGGACTTGGCCGACCCCATATAACTTTGAGAGGTTCTAAACCTTACCAAGTATCTTAGGAAATATTTTTCCTATAACACGTATAGTCATAAGATTATAACTTTGACTTTTTTTTTCTTTCAAATATATAGATAAATAAATTTTTACATGTTAATATATCTTTGATAAATTGTATTTTTAGAAGTTTTTTTTTTTAATATATAATTTTTTTATTGCTTAAAATTTTTATATTAATTTTTTGTTCTCCTTTCAAGTCGTTCATTTTAGTTTTTATTCTTTTGATTTTTGTTCATTTTGGACTAATAATATTTAATAAACTCAATTAACTTGAGTGTTTGGGGTAAAGATAAAAGTTAAGTTAAAAATGCTTAAATTAAGTTGAATGTTTAATTAATCTAGAGATTAAGTTAAACAGTATTTGATGGACATGTTAAGTTAAGTTTACTTAAATGAAGTTGACTAATGTTTGGTGTAGAAATTAAGTCAAGCTGAGTGAAAAGTTAAGCTGAATGTTTGATATCCTATTAAGTTAAGTTGGGTTTTTTTATTTATCATTTATCAAACGTTTTTTAAATGATTAACATTATTATTTTTCTTTTACTCTTGTTTTTTCTCTTTGCAAAAAATACATATATATAACAAAATGAATTTCATTTAAAATAGTAATATTATAATATATTCATTTCACAATCTAACTATAATTATGAGTTTTTTTTTTCATAAACACATTGTTTCTTAAAATCAATTAGACTATTATTAAAAATCTAAATTTTTTTTTTTATACTTTTAAGTAAAATTGGTTTAATTATTTGAATCTCTCCAATAAACTTTGTATTAAACTTAAACATAATTGTTGAAATATGTGTGGTTTATCATAACTTTATTTAATAGATTTTACGATAGTTGTTAAGATTTTGATAATTTAATCATGAAAAAAATGTTAATTATAATTGTCGAGATTTTATAATAATTAAGCACGAAAAATATTAATACTTGATATTATGTAGTTAAGAAATAATTATGAAAAGTATATCAATGATTATAATAATTTTATGCTAATTTATCTTCCACAAAATTAACAAAATAAAACTCATATTTCATAAAATTAACAAAATAAAAATCATTTTTTACGATATTAACAAATAAAAGAAGTTATTTTCTATTACAAATTGTTAAATATTACTATCATCAAACAACTTAAACGTTTCAACTAATTTCAAGTAGATTATACTAATAAATAAATAAATAAATGTTTTCGGTAGTTTTGAACTTTCAAATGGTCTTCTTGTTATTGGACATTGTCGCTCTAGCGGTGAAGGTTGAGATCGTCGGTGACGGTGAAGAACAAGATCGACGCGAAGATGAACGGCAAGTTCAATTGCGGCGGTGAACATATAGTAAAACGATTGCAATGAACGACGAGTAAAATGACGGCAATGAACTACGAGTTTGACAGCGGCTATGAAGGGCGAGGTAGAGTTCGACGGCAGTGACGATGAAGATCGTTGTGGACGGTGACGATGGAAGGTTGGAGGTTGGATTTTAATGAAGGGTGGCTGTAATGAAGGTTTTTTTTTATGTGTACATTTTCTTATTTTTAATGTAGGATATAATTGTCATTTCATAATAAATGTATTTACTATTTTTATTTGAAATATTATTGTTAATAGTATAAAAATTGGACACGATTGTAATTAAATTACTATAGGGATGGAAAACTTCCTATTTTAAAATCGTATATAATAATAATAATTAATTATTTTTCTTCAATAACTTGTATAAGTTAGAAAAGTTAAATTGCGTTTAACATTAAATTTAAATATCATATACAAGTATATGTTAAATTAAGTATACAATTAAAAGAATAATTCAAATAATTTTCTAAATCTTAACTTTAAATTTAAATATAAAACATGATTAAATTTGGTTTCGAAAACAAGACAAAGAGAATATATGAAGATTATTGTTAAAATTTATGAAGGTTTAACTTAATTTGAAGAAGTTAACTTAACTCGTTCATCAAGCAAGTATTGAAAGTGTGAAGTTAATCGGTGTTAAATTAATACTCGCGCCAAACATGCTCTTAATGCTCAATCGTCTTTTATCCTTGATTTCTATATAAAAAATTAATTAATAAATAGGAGAGTAAACTATAAATTTAGTCCCTATGGTTTGAAGAAAGTTAGAGTTTAGTCTCTATGGTTTAAAAATCTAAACTTTAGTCCCTATTGTTTGGAGAAATCTACAATTTAGTCACAATGAGAAAAATTAGAATCTAGTCCCTAATGTTTGATAAAATCTAAAAAATAATCCATCGTTCGTAATTGTTGGTGAATAAAACAGGTAGAAATTAGATTTTTTTGTATTTAATGATGAGAGTGTGAGATAAGTAATTGATTGAACCAAAAATACATAATTTATACATCACATCTATGTACTTAATTCGCTTATAATTTACGAATAATATGAACTATTTTTTAGATTTTATGAAATCATATGGACTAAATTCTATTTCTTCAAACCATAAGAACTAAATTCTATATTTCTCAAAACCATAGAGACTAAAGTTTATAATTTACTCTAAATAGGATCTTCGTTTTTAAACTTTGAACTTCTTTCACCTAAATTCTCTTTAAAACATTTCATTTTTCTCTATAAAAAATTAAAAATAAATAAATCCAAATTAAACTCTAAAAACTAAACTAAATTTAACGGTTACTATTTTTTAGTTTTTAAAATTAGTTTGGTTTTTAAAAAATAAACAGATGTAAATTATAGATAAAGCTAATGCGGTTGTTATAAACTTAAATTTTTTTAAAAAAATTGTGATGGATATAATATTTTCACATGCAGTCAAATTTTAAAATACTCATATATAGAGTCATTAATACCGTATTATAAGAAAATACGTGATAATATTCATTAATAAATCGACTATATTTACTAATTTTATTGAAAGTGACTATATTTAAAATTATTTTATAAATTTGACTAGTTTAGTAACTTTTTCTAATTTAAAAATAAAAAAATGATTACAAAACGAAGCCTAAATATACCATATATACATTAACCAATCATTTTTAATTGGTTATATATATATATATATATATATATATCGTGTTGCACGTGGCCGCATGGATCCTTAGACCTTTTTTTATCATGTTTTTTTTAGTATAAGCTTTATTTTTCATATTGTTGTTATTTTCTTTATGTTTTGGAGCCGTAAGACTAGCTCCTCGCCATTTTGGCGTGCAAGTCAACCACATCAAATGTGGCACAAAATGTACTATATGGGGTATGTCTTCTTGAAACTTCATTCCTACCGAGTTATATGTTGAATGCAACATAGTTAAAGTGGTCATGTTGTATTTTCATATAGCCTTTCAAAGACAAGATGTATTTTCAAACCTTCTTTCTCCCTTTTTCGAAAAACTTTTCACGAGACTCGTGATAGATGTTGCACCAGTTGTGCCACCTGCTCTTCGTTTTTCATTTGGGTGACTTGCTCGCCGAGTTAGAGTAGGTGTCTCACGATCGCTTTGTAACGGCAACGAAGTTGGATAGTGACACGTAGCTCAGCTGGCACTAGTGATGCATTAGCATCCACTCGATCAGTGGCTCGAGTCGCTTTTGTATCACCCTCTATGTAGGATTTGTGGTCTCCTCTCCCCCATTTGTACTAAAAAAAAGTAAGAAATAAAATTCCTCATTTGACCATCAAACAACCTCTCTCCACTTGTAATATGGTATCGGTCGCAATTGCTTCCACTATCTGATTTCTTTTCCTTACTTTGTTTTCGACAATGTTATCATGGCCGCGATTTCGACTCCTTCATTAACCTTTTTTTTCTTCGAATGCTTCTTCTGCACTGTGTCAGAGGGTTATAATATTTCTCAGAGTCTTTATTTTATGCACCACAACGATACATCAACTCTTGTCCTTATCTTAGATATTCTTACTCTTTTCTTTTCTAATAGATTTGAAAAAACAATGTTGTAATTTCTTAGATTTTTGTACTCTGTTTTCGAGACTATTTCATCAAGTATTATTTTCTCTAATTTTTACGTGAGACCTGGCTTGATCGTTGGGTACATTTTTAGTACAAGAACAAACCTCACATTTTCATATTGAAGCATAATCTAGCGGCATTGATTCAATATCATGACTTTGTGATGACCTATTAAGAAGTTTGGGGGTGAATTTATCACTTATCACCTTTCATGTTCTTGTGTTCTTTGCACATATGGTAACAAAACTTGAGTAATTTATTGAGTACAAGTACTTTATTTACTTCCTGATGTGACTCAATAAGATATTGGTTCTGCTCGATCTCAAATTTTGTTATGGAGTTCTCTCGTCTAATCAATAAAGCCTCGGGACTTATTGCTTAAGAATAGCAACAAAGATGCTTCGTCCTGTAATACATCTCGTATGCGGAAGGATCGTCCTATCAACACTCATTGTGCTAAGATTGGTCACGCTATTTATCATTGCTACAAGATACATATCGATATCCCTTTGCCTACGTTCTACTTCTTAAGCTTCTAATCATCTGGTAACACATTTAGCTTCTTATGTAATTGCTTTGCCTCTCAATAGTGTTGATCATAAACATTTTGAAGCTGCTTACACCACTAAAGACTAACTTAATGTTATAACATTCTCGCTATGTTTCAATCCAATCTCACAAGTACAAAGACTGATACAGAGGCTTCATCCTCACATGTTTTAGGTTTGTGTGCCTCTTATTCTCTTACAAATAACACAAATCACTATATTTTATTCTGATCCATCTACGTATATCTGTGATGAGCATTATTTGCTTACTGATCTCATGCTCGTTCAATCCAATATTATTCTAGTTAATAATCATCATATTTATTTTATTTTTGACGGATCAATTGTGGTATTGGGAAGTCTTTGACTACAACTTCTATATGGTCTTGATTTTAAGTATAACCTCATCTTTATCGGTGCAATGCTTGTCGATAATTTGGTGTCTATTTAATGATCTACTGATTCATATGTGATTCATGACATATCCATTTCGAAGATGATTGGCAAGGCTAGCCTTAACCATGGACTTTATGTTTTTTATGCTTGATCTCTTAACATTCAGTTCTACATGGCTTCTCTCCATCACAACTCAACTGACCATTAGTATCAAAGGCTCAAACATTTGTTTCTTGATCGTTTGAAAGTTTTAACTCATTTATTACATGTTAGAAAACTTTTACATTCTTCTACATACTATAGTGTTCTTTTTGTTCCATTTCTAAACAAATATGTTTAGCTCTTGTTTCAAATAAGAATAGAGAACTCTATCTGCTTTTGATATAATACGGGCAGATATTTGAAGACCATTTTTTTTGTTCCATCAATCATTGATTATCATTTCTTTTTTAAATTGGTGGATGACCATGCACGTTTCACTTGGGTATACAGGTTTCACCATAAGTATGATGTATTGTAGATTGTTCCACAGTTCTTTGCTTTGGTTCATACTCAGTATGGTAAAGTGATTAAAACTTTTCACTCTAACAATACCATTGAGCTTGCTTTCTCTCAGTTTTTCAAAGGAAAAAAAAAATCAATCGTTTAACGATTGATGACTAAGCTTTGATCTTTTCTTCAAAAATTACAAGTTCTCATTGTTTCATCCGTGTTGTTTTGTGACAATAAGATGACTCCGCCTGATATGTCCATTCTGGTGTTCCATAAGCAAACAAAACACATCAAATCGAATTTTCATTTTTGGTGTGACAAAGTGCAAGATGGATGTCTCAAAATTCTCCTTGTTCAAACTACGAATTAGATGACACTTTTTGGCGAAACCTCTCCCTCCTTTGGTTTAGATTCCTCGACTAACAAATCTTGGTTTTCACGACATATACCAGCCATCTTGAAGGGAGATTAAGATGAATTCTTAGTTTAATTGCCTTTATAGATGATTACTCAGCTAAGTGTAACTATAGTAGTTAGAGTTTAAGAAGAAGAAGGGAGACGAACAAAGAAGAGAGGGAAACACGAAGAAGAAAGTAAAGATAATAGTTTTTAATGAACATTATTAAATGTCCAGTACTCACATAAATATACAACCAATGAGATGTTAAGTACATAACCAATAAATGTAGGATAAGATGGTAGCTATTAGACATGACAACCAATAGAGAAATGGTTGGCTCGAGGTGATCTTGGAGATCTCACTCATGATGTCTTGATTGTCTCATTCAAACTTGGAACTATTGACAAAAGTTCAGTTTTTCTTAAGGTAAAATGATGGATGGACAATGGTTTAGTGAAGCAATCAACAAGCTGTTCGTTTAGAAAGAACATATCGAATATCAAGTAGTCGATGAAGTACCTAGTCCCAAACATAATGGACATCTACCTCAATATGTTTGGTTCGGGCCCTAACGATTGGATTATAAGCAAGAGATGTTGCACTTATATTATCACACTAAATGATAGGAGTGGAATATAGAGAAATGCAGAGTTCAGTCAATAAGAAACACAACCATCAAAGCTCATAAGCAACTTGAGCCAAACATCTTTATTCATTCTCAAAACTAGATCGAGCCACCACTTGTTGTTTCTTAAAGCCCCACGAAATGATAGAAGTGCCAAGATAAACATAAAAACCTCCAACAGACTTGTGATCAATTGGACATGCAACACAGTCAACGTCTGAGTACTTAGTGAGGGTAAGAGAAGAAACAGGCTGCAAAGCCAGGTCAAGTGCCATAGTGCCTTGGACATATCTGAGAACACGCTTCATAGCCTGCCAATGAGAAATAGTAGGATGATAAGCATGTTGACTAAGCTTGTTGATAGCGAAAGCTATAACTGGTCTGGTATAAAGAAGATAGTGTAGAGACCCTAGCGTGCTTAGATAAAGGAAGACATCAGCAAAAGGTTTAGTGGCAAGATTTGTGAGGGAAAAAGAAGTAGTGGTCATAGGTGTGGGAACAGATTTCATGGTCTGCATATTCAATCGTGTAAATAGATCACGAGCATAGGCTGTTTATGACAAAATGAATCATGTTTGTGTGCGCTCGACTTAAATGCCAAGGAAATAGTGAATATGGCCTAGACCACGTAGGATAAAGGTAGTATGAAGCTTGGAGATGAGTTGAGTGATTAGAGCAGGACTAGATCTAGTGACCATCATGTTATCAATGTAAACAAGAAGGATTACAATGTGAGTACCTTGACGATGATAAAACATAGAAGTGCCATATGTACTCTGAAAAAAATTCAAGAATGTGAGAGTCATGCGAAGATGATGATACAAAGTACGAGGGGCTTATTTTAGACTTTACAAGGCTTTGGTTAATTTACACATATACTGAGGATGAATAATATTGATATAGCCTTTAGGTTGAGGCATATAAAATGATTCCTGAAGTACAACATTGAGAAAAGCATTGCTTATGTTAAGTTGTTTCATTGGCCAATTCCAGGTAGCAGCAAGATTCAGCACTAGCCGGATTGTAGTTGGCTGTACAACTAGATTGTACGTCTAATGAAAGTCCACGCCAGGATTTTGGGAAAACCCTTTGGCCACAAGTTTGGCCTTGTATCGTTCGATCGAGCCATCTATACGTCGTTTAATTTTATAAACCCATCGATTGCCAACGAGAGTTTGATTGGCATTAGAAGGAACAAGTATCCAAGTAGAATTTTGCTGAAGAGCGTGGACCTTAGTGTCCATAGCACTACGCCAGTTAGCACTAGTAAAAACATATTTATAGTAAGGAGGTTCAACAGCGTTCTAGTGAGTGCTGTGCGAGGAAGTAGCAAGACAACCATAAAAAGTGCTTGGGTTTAGTGATGCCTACTTCATGTCGTGTGATCATTGGGTGGTAGTTAGTAAATGAGCGAAGAGCAGGGGGTTGAGTATCAGTGAGAGAAGAGGTTGGAATGCAGATGGGGCTAGTAGAGACAGTAAGGTACGAGAAACTAACAGGAGATGACATGGATAATTGTAGGGATCAGGGATCAGGATTTTGAGTCGAGAGAGAAGGTTGTATAAGAGCAGGGTAAGAGGGGGATTTAGAAGTGGTCGGTGTAGGAAATAAGGGGAATTATTGTGTAGTGGTATTGGGAATGGGAAGCCGGGACACATCAAGAATGGTTTGGGAAATAGTAGAGCGGGTAAGAAAATTAGTAGTAAAGAGAAAAGTTGTTTAATTCAAAGAAACATGTCTCGTCACATAGATTCGGCATGTCTTGCTTAAGCATCAGTACCTTCAACGATTAAAACTATATCCAATGAAGACACATTGAGACATATGGAAATCAAACTTATACGGCTGATATAGCCGTAGACAGGGATAACAAGCTGAGCCAAACACTCAAAGGGAGTTGTAATCAGGATCAACCTTGTTGAGAACAGTGAAGGGAATGTTGCCTTGAATAGAAAAAGAGGGTAGCCAATTAATAAGATGGATATCGGTGTGGAATATTTCCCACCAATAGGACACGAACATTTTAGCCTAAGTAAGAAGAGCAAGACATGTCTCAGCAATATGTCGATGTTTACGTTCGACGCGACCATTCCTAACAGATGTATAAGGGCACACAAACTGAGTCTGAATGCCTAGTTTAGAGGTATACTGAATCATAGGTTGAAATTCTCCACCTTCATCACACCTGACAATTTTGATCTTTCTATCATATACATTCTCAACTCAGGCACGAAACGGTTTGAAGTTGTTTGTGGCTTCACTTTTTACTTTAAGAGGAAAGATCCAAGTAAACCTGGAATGATCATCCAGGAAACTGATGTAATATCGAGAACCATTGGTAGAAAGTATCGGAGCTGGTCTTTAAAGATCCGTATGAATCAAACCAAACATTTAGTTGCACGAGAAGATGATAAAGAAAAAGGCAAATATGAGTTTTACCAAATTGACAGGCTTCACAAAAACTTAACACTTCATTTCTGGTAGATAACTGAGTACAAGAGTTCAGAATACTAGCTAAAATATAAGAAGCAAGGTGTCCTAGGCGATCATTCCATACATTATGAGGACAATTAAAAACAAAATGACTTTCTAGTGATGCTAAAGGTTGTGGTCTTGACTGATGTTGAAGAACATCCACAAAAACAAACTGTTGGTGAAGACCATTATCGACAGATGACTGTGTAAAGCATCTAAACTTTCAAAAACAGGTATTTAATACAAGCCGTCCCTAAGACTCCCTTTCAAAAAAAGTTTCCTTGTTAATTTGTCCTTGATAGCACAAAACAAATCATGAAATTCAACAATAACAACATTGTTAGAAGTAAATTTAGAGATGCTAATGAGATTTTAGCTAATCATAGGAACATAAAGAACCTTTTTCAAATCAAGTTTAGGAATAACAGAGTAAATATCAACACTACCAACAGAGTGAATATCTAATTCCTTACCATTACCAATAATGATTTTATCTTTACCAGAGTAGTTGTTGCAAAGAGAGAGATTTCCCATTTTAGAAGTTAGATGACTACTTACACCACTGTCAAGATACCAAGAACTGTTCTAAAGGTGCTCAGAAGTCGGAATGAGAGCGAAATTGTTGGTGTTGAAAGCTGGAGCATGATTGGAATTGGTAGACTGAGATAGATTGAGGTTCCCATAGCCCATTTCACCACAATAATAACATGTGCTAAGCACATGGCCATTCTTTCCACACATTTGACAAACAGGTTTGTTTCCACTGTTCCAGCGACCATGACGACGCCCATAGCCACCACACTGTAAGTTTTGAGAACTGGAACTCCAAAAAGATGAGAAGGATGACAAAACAGAAGAGTTTTGATGATTTTTGTGAGATTTGGAAGCATACAAGGTAGATGGTTAATTAATAGAAATCGTAGGCTTGAGAGATGCCAAGTGTTCTTGCTAATTTTCAAAAGTTAGAAGCTGATTTTGCATAGCTCCCCATTTCATTTATTTGTTTTGTATGACAACCACTAGAGGAGTATAATCTTCATCAAAACAAGCCAGCACGAACAAGATGAGATCGTGATTATCAACTGAAGATTCGGCTAGTAGTTGATTATCAGCAAATCCTTTCATGAGATTAAGGTAATCAATCATCTTTAAGTTCTCTTTCCTGGTTTGTTCAAGCATCCGCCTAAAATGATCTCGCTGAGCAGCTGCTTGATACCCATAGTATTCTTGCAGAGTGTCCTACAACTCAAAAGTAGAGTGACAATTAGAGACTTTAGTGGCAATCTCGGTTGTCATAGAGTTATAAAACCAGCCAAGAGGAGCTGATCAGGCTACACCTAGATGTTTTATTCAGGATTTTGAATGAGATGGAGGTAGAATGATGTTGAGGTCAGGGCATGGTCCAAACCATCTAGATGTCCCATGAGTTTATAACACTTGAGAATTGGAAGAGCAATGTTGCACCAAAGAGAGAAATTACTTCGATCCAGCTTGATAGAGGTGATTTGGTTGAGGATTATAGCAAAAATAGGACTTCCTACAGGCATACCTCCAGAAAAAATCAGAACAATAGGTCTCTGAGTATGAACCGAAATGTGATTTTGGAAATTGGTTTAGGGGTTTGGAGGAATAAATTTAGTAGAGTTGAGAGGAGCGGATGAAATATTGGTCTGAAAAGTAGAAATATTGACGTAAGCTATAACAAGCTCTAATACCAAGTTGGAGTTTAAGAAGGAGAAGGGAGACGAACAAAGAAGGGAGGGAAACACAAAGAAGAAAGTAAAGATAATAGTTTTTGAATGAATATTATTAAGTGCCCAGTATTCACATGAATATACAACCAATGAGATGTTAAGTACACAACTAATAAATGTAGGATAAGATGGTAGCTAGCAGACAGGACAACCAATAAAGAAATGGTTGGCTCGAGATGATCTTGAAGATCTCACTCGTAATGTCTTGACTCTAATAAGTGTGATTAGTTTAAGTCTGTCCAGTTATCTAAGTATTAGTCATTGTCGAATTAACTAATATTTTTCAACTAATTGTACTATTAGTTATAATGTGCTTTGAATTTTCACGTTAATATTTTGTTTAGTTAACCGGCCAGTATATGGCCCCTACTACATCTAGGATATTCTACTACCACGTCTCAAGGCCAAAACCCAATATAGTTTAAGAGTTTTCTATTTTAAGGATTCTCAAGGGTATCGAACCCGAGACACATGAGGAATCATGCCTAAAACGCCTTATGCCTCAACTATTAGGTTGCCGTTTGGGGACAATCTCAATGTAATGTTAAAACAAAAAATATTTATTTTAAAGTGAATACAAAAGTCATTGAGAATTTATTATTCATCTCTTGAGTTTGACATTAAATTCAAATATTTGGAAGCTAAATTATTTAAATAAAAGTTAGAAATCGATCGCACCAAATAAAACAATAATAACTAATCATTCAAATTTAAAAATTTGAATAATCTCTACATGAGGCTACTCGATTTAGGTTTACAAACTCATCCTAATATTGTTGAATTACAAAAGAAAAGAAAAATCATCTCAACAATAATTTAATGTTGTCTCGTAGTTATTTTATTAATCAAGAGATGACTAATGTTATAAATTTTAAATTTTTGAAGGTTAGTTGATTAAATTGTGACTATGATCTTTCAAATTATATAATTTATTGTCATAGGAAAAAAATACATAAAGTAAGAAAGAAAAATAATCATTTTGGAGTAATGATATATTTATTCAAACAAAATGTTAACATTTTTTCATTCAAAACACAATGGTGAAGATGTTTTAAATAGTTTTTTAAGCTAAAGTATTTTTGAAATTAAACTTTAACGAATTTTATTCAAATTTAAGAACGGAGATATTTCTGAAAGATTTGATAAAGTTCAAAAATATTTTCGAACCATTTCAAAGTGGAAGAGGAAGGCTGACATACTTTAGAAGTATATTTGATAGTGTCACCTTAAATATATACGATCAAGAATAAATTGTAATTCAATTATTATTATTATTATTATTATTATTATTATTATCATTATCATTATTATCATTATTTTTTGACAAGAGTCATTATTGTTTCTTAGCCATTCATAAAGATGGTATCTATATGATAGAATATATGACATGTCAGAAAATTTGAACGTAATCAGTAAAAAAAAAAAAAAGAAATTGAACGCAATGGGCCAGAAAGAAACGAAATTTCCCTAGGGTTTTTTTTTTAAAGGCAAATTTCTCTAGGTTTGAAATTAGAGCACGTGGTCAAACACTATCTAATATATAATAATAAATAAATTTAAAAAAAAATAAAAATAAATATATGTATGTATATATATGTATGTATAATTATTATTCAAAATTGAATTCGTATGAATGCCTTAAATGCAATTAGATGCAATTTAAATCATATAAAATTTAACTAATTATTTTATATAAAAAAAGTAACTACATAAAAATAATTAAATAATTAGTCTACCCTATAATCTGTTAATCAGATTTGAAATTAAAATTCACTAAATAGTTATATAATTAGTCTGCCAATTCATATGTATACATTTGATTTTCTTTGAAAGTTAACGATTACTTTAAAATTATGTTAAAAATGAAAGGGTTACTTTAAAGGTTATATAGGAAGCCAGATAAAATTTAACTAGTAACTAACAAGTTACAACTTAATTGTTAAATTAAAAAAAAAAAAGGAAAGAAATTTAGAGCAATCACAAATGTATCATTAATCTTCATTAGTATATATATAAAAATTTTCCATGGTTTTACAAGATGAATGGTTTGAACAAAAAATAGTATTAATAAAAATAATAATCAATTGTTGTGTCAAAGAGAGTGCATAATTGTTTTCATTCTAACGACGTCGTTTGTATTTTATTATTTTATTACTTGTTATTTTGTCGTGTTGTATGATCTGTCATTTCCTCTCATATGGCTGTATTTTATTGGTTCTCTCTGTGTAATTTGTTACAATTTGTTACAGCTCTCTTTTAAATAGAGCTACTGTACAATTTCAAAATATAGTGAAAAATCATTTCCTCTGCTGCTCTCGTCTACTTCTTCTTCCTCCTTCTCTGTGTGTTTGCAAAACCAACTTCGTATCAGAGCTATGGTTGAAAGCTCGTCAATGACTTTTGGCAATGGAGTGCCGGTACAAAATCAAAGCACGCCTGGGTCATTTAGTTCTTCGTTCGGACATCCGCTGAGCACTGTTCTTGGAGTGAAGCTTGATGACAAGAA
>JBBMEG010000015.1:8492984-8504269 GCA_037832605.1 Cyclanthera cordifolia | reverse complement strand
TCTCCTGGCCGTGGAATAGTATACAAAAACCATGGTCATGTCGACATTGAGGGGTATTCTGATGCAGATTGGGCAGAGTCTACTTCAGGGTATTTTGCGTCGATTACCGAGCCTTGAACCAGTCAACCATTCCAGACAAGTTCCCCATAACTATGGTGATGAATTGCTAGACGAGTTGTATGGAGCTGAAATATTTTCCAAAATAGACCTTAAGTCAGGTTACCATCAGATAAGGGTGAAAGCAAGTGATGTGCACAAGACAGCTTTCCGAACGCACAAAGGGCACTATGAATTCCTGATAATGCGTTTTGGGTTATGAAATGCTCCTTCCACGTTCCAAGCTTTGATGAATGGAATCCTGAAACCATACCTACAACAGTTCGTGCTGGTATTTTTTATGATATCTTGATCTACAGTACGTCTATGGAGGAGCATAAGGAACATTAAGGGGTGGTGCTCGAGGTGTTGATAAAAAATAAATTGATACCTAACAGGAAAAAGTGCTTGTTTGGGGTGAAGCAAATTGAATATTTGGGACATGTGGTGTCCAAGGAAGGAGTGCAGGCAGATCCCTCCAAGATTGAAGCAATGGTTAAGTGGCCGACTCTGAAAAACATAATCGAGATGAGAGGCTTTCTAGGTCTGACAGGCTACTATCGGCGGTTCGTAGCCAACTACGGAACCATTGCACTCCCGTTAACTCAGCTCTTGAAAAAGGGGAAATATGAAGGGAGCGAAGCAGCGGAAGATGCTTTTCAATGTTTAAAAAGTGCTATGATGTGTGTACCAATGTTGCTTCACGCAACCATTTGTGATTGAGACTGATGCTTCAGGGGTGGGTGTTGGAGTAGTGTTGATGCAGGAGGGTCGGCCTATTGCGTTCTTTAGCAAGACTTGACCTCCACAACCCACAGACATGAGGCTGTATATGAGCGAGAGCTGATGGCTATGGTGTTTACAATTCTGAAATGGCGACCGTACTTATTAGGAAACAGGTTCGTGGTACGAACAGATCAGAAGAGCCTAAAATTTATGTTGGAACAGCGGGTGATTGCTGGAGAATACCAACGTTGGATTGCTAAGCTGATGGGATATGATTTTGCTATTGAATATAAAAGGGGTAGCGAAAATTCTGCTGTCGATGTGTTGTCCCGCCTTCCACCGGCTCTTGAGTTGGGCACCTTAAGTGTCATTGCGGGTTTGAACGTAGCAGCATTTGAGGATCAGGTAGCATCAGACACCCGATTGAAACAAATTCGAGACGACTTAGCTTTCGGGCAAATTAACCAGGAAGGGTATATGTTACAAGGAAAGCTGCTGCACTACAAAGGTAGAATTGTTATACCTGCGTCGTCTCCTATGATACCATTATTGTTGAATGAGTTTCGTAGCAGTCTTATTGGGGGGCATCACGGGTCATTGAAAACTTACCAGAGATTAGCACATGAGGTGTATTGGCCTGACATGAAAGCCAGGGTGAGGGCGTTTGTTGCTGAATGCGAGATATGTCAACAGGAAAAACATCTGACACTTACTCCAGCAGGGTTGCTCCAGGCCTTATCGGTGCCAGAACGCATTTAGGAGGACATATCCATGGACTTTATTGAGGGGTTACCTGAAGGGGACGGATATATTACCATATTTGTGGTTGTGGATTGTTTGTCCAAATACAGTTATTTCATTCTTCTGTGACACCCTTTTACTACTGTAACAGTGGCTGAGGTCTTTGTTAGAGAAATTGTTCGTTTGCATGGATATCCGCGAAGCATAGTGTCCGACCGCGATAAAATCTTCACAAGTCAGTTTTGGGAAGAAGTTTTTAGGGTCTCTGGAACTTATTTGCGACGCAGCACAACGTATCACCCACAGACGGATGGGCAAATAGAGGTTGTTAATAGGGGCATTGAGGAGTACCTCCGATGTTTGTGATGCATACTCCTCAGAAGTGGATTCGTTGGTTACCATGGGCAGAATATAGTTATAATACAGCTTATGACACCTTGATCCAGATGACACCTTTTTCGAGGTGGTGTATGGCCGTGCCCCACCCCCGTTGCTCGCTTATGAAAAAGATCAAAGCTTAGTTTCAGAGGTGGATAGACGCCTACTTGAGCGGGGCAACATGTTAAAGAGGTTAAAAGAAAACTTGTGCGAGGCACAAAACCGAATGACCCAGATTGCCAATAGCAAGCGCCGGGACATCAGGTATTCAGTGGGTGACTGGGTTTATGTGAAATTTCGTCCATATCGACAGTCAACGTTGGCAACTATCAAACACCCCAAACTAGCACCACTTTACATTGGCCTTTTCAAGTGGAGGCTACAGTTAGCCCGGTAGCGTATCGGTTAGCTATACCCCCTGACACACGTATTCATCCAATTTTTCATGTGTCGGTTTTGTGTAAGGCCGAGGGACATCACATGAACATCTTGCCGATACCTAACACATTGAAGGAAGACCTTACTCTTCCATGTGAGCCCGAGATGGTGTTTGGGATTCGAAAAGACCAGAGCCCAGATGGAACTGTTGAGGTGTTGACTCAGTGGGAACATACGCCTGAGGAGAATGCGACCTGGGAACAAGCCGAGAACATCAAAGAACTGTTTGTGGACTTCCACCTTGAGGACAAGGTAAAACTTTGGGGGGCAAGTATTGATACATCCTCTAGAATGAAGGTGTATTCTCGAAGAAGCCAAGCCAAGAGGAATGTCTAGCCAAGGGTTTTGGAAAATTGAGGAAAGAGTCCTCGTGTGGGGCCCACACATATCTTTTTTTTAAATAGTTTATTTGCTGTTTTGTTATTTTTTTTCTTGTAATTGGGGGGGCTAAAAGCTTTCTCTCTCTTACTTTCTAGGGTTTTTGTCATTTTTCAAACTAGTAGGAATTCTCTTTGAGAATTAGGGAGAGACTAAGGCCTCTATAATGTCCTTAGGGTTGATACATAATTAAAATTGATTTGAGTTCTTATCAACTTCATAGTTTTCTAAACGCTAACTATAATGCTTGTTTTTACAACTCTTTTCCCTTGTTTTTTCTTACTCGATTTGCTAATTCTCCAAAATCTTCAAATGTAAACGTCGTTCTCAAATTAGTTTTAAGACGATGCATACTTGACAACATAATACAAGCAGTTGGGAACGAGACTTGGCCAGTCTTATCAATTCGTTGTTATTAGTGTATTTCATCCTCATGTTTAGCCACCCAAGACGATCACATAAATGAAACTGCTAACCTTCGTGGCTCTTTTGAATGTTTTTCGTATATTTGAGATCTTGAAGATATCTTCCAATATTAAATCCAAGTAATAAGCAATACATGGTGACCAAACCAAGTGAAGTCGTTTTTCTTCTTACAGTCTTCCTAATAGATAATAAAGAAAGCACGTGTTAAGGAACTTTCAAAAAAAGGAATTAGTAATTCAAATTCTTATCTGCCATCATGTTTGCAGAGGCACTGTTAGTAACAACTTGTATCACATACTCTTCTCCAATTCGTTGAACAAAATCATTTAATAATTAAATATTTTCTTTCTGTCTTTTACATGATGCATCGATAGATTCAATGAACATGGTTCCTTTAGGACTATTAATGGGGAAGTTAAATAGAGTCATATTTCTTTGATGTGTTATCTTTCGGTCATGATGGTGGATCCAACTTTCTTCCACTTTTTCTTATGGTTTCATCAATTCGTTTGTGATTGACAATTCCTTCTTTAAGCACGAAACTCTTAATTCATGGTTAGTTGACCTTTTCACACGAGGACCAAATTGACCTATTGCTTCAATCATAGGTTCAAAGCTGCTATTATTACAAGCATTAAAAGAGTATTCTAGAATCATAAAATCATGAACGATTTTTTGGATGGTATCTCCCTCATTCCTTATTGTAAGCAACATATAATGTTGTTTGTTTTTCTTTTTCATCCTTTTGATTTGGAATTACATTTTTTGAATTTTGAGCAAAATAAGAATCCATTGGACCCTTTTGTCTTCTGTTGAATGCTTAAACTTGTTGCTCTTATTACCAAAAGAACTGTAAGTAGTATTCTTGACCTTATCTTCAGCTCCATCTTCAAATGTATAATCATTTTCAGGAATGATCAAATTTCTTTGTTCTTTCACCTCCTTTCTCATTGACTTAAATGCTTTGAGTTCATCATTTACATGTTCATGACACTTTTTACGTGCCATTGCATTTCTATAACCCAAACTACGTGTTGTTATTCTATAGACACCTTCATTTGTTACCTTATAACAAAAATGGCATACCATAGAATTAACGTTTTCAACATTTTTCAATCAAGCATACTTCCAAGCCACATCTTTTCTCATACTGTCTTCAACCATATTAAATAGTATACTAGACTCTTATAGATAAATTAGATATAAAACCAGCCATGGTCCTTATTGTCCTATCTTAGATAAATTTGATATAAAAAAATCACTAATCTTTTCTCATACTGTCCTCGTTAGTTAGAAATTAGAATAACATTTTTTGAGCAATTGAATGGGAAGGGAAGATTGAATTGAATATATAATTACTAAACTTTGGATGTAGCTTCTCTGTTTGCTCGTTGCCCACAATTTTTTAGTATGTTGTAGATCGGTTGTGGGCTTTTAAAATATGTAGGTTGTGTCGAAAAATTTTGACATCTGATGGCAGAAATGACCTCTGATAGCACAGTAGTTTTCTGGCGCACGTTTCTGATACACGTTTCTGACTGTGATGACTGCTGGAACATAAACCCGTAATTTTGAATTTCATGAAACCCTAATGGCTCTAATACCATACCATGTTATGCGTATTGAAACAGAAAAGTCTTCGTGAATTTATTCATAAGGTTATGTCTATATATACACGAGTAAAAAGTAAGCCCTAACTATGTCTAATGGGCCGACTAATATAAATACTGAATATATACATAAATAACTCCAAAAAATATTAACTTTTCAAATGTACCATGAGGGCCAATTTTAACTTTCTCTCTTTTTTTTTTTTTTTTTTTTTTGAAGGTTTAGGAAACTAAATTTAAACAATTAATAGTCTAGAGGCCAAAATAGAACAAATATCAAATCTATGGACTAAATTTAGATATTTGAAAGTTTATAAACCAAAATAGAATAAAATTGAAAGTATAGAGACTAAAATGGTATTTTTTATTTTTGACACACGATAAATTCTATTCAAGATTATTTTGTTTTTGCACTGCCAATTAACTTATAGGTTATCTTTCATGCCCTAATTTATTTATTTTTTGATTCTTTAATATGTTTGTGTGGAATCTTAGATTGAATAGCTAGGACATTTTTTTTTCAGGTATTAATTGCCAGTGATATCAGCAACTTCGTGGATGATCTATAGCCTTTTCTGGATTGGTATTGATTTCCATGTCTCATCCCCACGCCATTGATGCCTTACCCACTCTTGCTTCAAGTTTATGTTAAAACGATGCACTTAATTCCATTCAAACACCATGAGAAATGCCTCAGATGTTCGTCATCTTGCTAAACGTTATGCTGCACATTTGGAACTATGTTGCCCACCAAATCCCTCTTCGTATTCACTTGCTAGAACTGTTCATGCCCACATGATTGCTTCTGGATTCAAGCCTCGTGGCCACCTTGTCAATCGTTTGCTAGATATATACTGGAAATCATCATATCTTGTGTATGCTCGCAAACTATTCGACGAAATTCCTGACCCAGATGCTATAGCTAGAACTACATTGATTACAGCATACTCTGCCTTGGGGAATTTGAATATGGCTCGAGAAATATTCAATGGTACTCCATTGAATATGAGGGACACTATTTTCTATAATGCAATGATTACTGGGTATTCGCATAATGACGATGGTCATTCTGCTATTGGACTATTTCTTGCTATGAAACGATGCAATTTTCGGCCGGATGACTTTACATTTACAAGCGTGCTCAGTGCTTTAGCGCTAATTGCTGATACTGAGCAGCAGTGTGGCCAAATGCATGGTGCGGTTGTGAAGTCAGGAACTGAACTTGTTTCTTCAGTGTTGAATGCCCTTCTGTCAGTTTATGTTAAGTGTGCTTCTTCGCCGTTGGTGTCATCATCATCATTGATGGCATCAGCTAGGAAATTGTTTGATGAAATGCCTGAGAAGGATGAGTTAGCATGGACTACTTTGATTACTGGGTATGTCCGAAATGATGGTCTGAATGAGGCTCGTGAACTTCTCGATACAATGACCGAAAAGCTGGGGGTAGCATGGAATGCCATGATCTCTGGATATGTGCACCAGGGTCTTTTCAAGGATGCCTTGACAATGTTTAGGAAAATGCGCTTGCTTGGTGTACAGCACGATGAGTTCACGTACACGAGTGTGATCAGTGCTTGTGCCAATGGTGGTTTTTTTCAACTGGGAAAACAGGTGCATGCTTACATTTTAAGAAATGAGCTGAATCCAAGCCATGATCTTTTATTGTCCGTAAGTAATGCATTGATTACTTTGTACTGGAAACATGGTAAACTTGATGGGGCACGAAAGATTTTTTATGAGATGCCAATTAAAGATATTGTTACTTGGAATGCAATCTTATCGGGGTATGTGAATGCAGGGCGTATGGAAGAAGCAAAATCTTTCTTCTCACAAATGCCAGAGAAAAACCTTCTTACATGGACTGTGATGATTTCAGGGTTAGCACAAAATGGATTCGGGGAAGATGGTCTTAAGATGTTTAATCAAATGAGGTTAGATGGTTATGAACCCTGTGACTATGCATTTGCAGGAGCAATTACAGCTTGTTCTGTGCTTGGAGCATTAGAGAATGGTCGCCAACTCCATGCTCAGCTTGTCCATCTTGGCCACGATTCAAGCCTCTCAATTGGAAATGCAATGATCTCGATGTATGCAAGATGTGGAGTGGTTGAAGCTGCTAGATCAGTGTTCCTCACCATGCCTTTTGTGGATTCAGTTTCGTGGAATGCGATGATTGCAGCACTAGGACAACATGGGCATGGTGTAAAAGCAATAGATCTTTATGAACTAATGTTGAAAGAGGGTATACTCCCTGATAGAATAACATTTCTTACGGTTCTCTCTGCGTGTAGTCATTCAGGTCTAGTTGAAGAAGGACGCGGCTATTTTAACTCAATGTTTGAAAAATATGGTATCGTCCCTGGTGAGGATCATTATGCTCGAATGATCGATTTGTTTTGTCGAGCTGGGAAGTTCTCAGATGCAAAGAATGTCATTGATTCCATGCCTTGTAAACCTGGGGCACCAATTTGGGAGGCTCTTCTTGCCGGTTGCAGAATTCATGGAAACATGGATTTAGGAGTAGAAGCTGCAGAAAATCTTTTTGAGCTAATGCCGCAGCATGATGGAACATACGTTCTTTTGTCAAACATGTATGCCAATGTCGGCCGATGGAACGATGTTGCTAGGGTGCGAAAACTAATGAGGGACAGAGGCGTAAAAAAGGAGCCTGCTTGCAGTTGGACTGAGGTCGAGAACAAGGTTCACGTGTTCTTGGTAGATGATGCATCTCACCCTGAGGTGCTATCTGTGTACAATTATTTAGAGCAATTGAACATTGAAATGAAGAAATTAGGGTATATTCCAGACACAAAGTATGTGTTACATGATATGGAATCTGAACACAAAGTATATGCGTTGTCTACTCATAGTGAGAAGCTTGCAGTTGGGTTTGGGCTAATGAAGCTCCCTCCAGGAGCCACAGTCAGGGTTTTCAAGAACCTTAGGATCTGTGGGGACTGCCACAACGCATTTAAGTTTATGTCTAAAGTGGTAAGGAGGGAGATCGTTGTGAGAGATGGAAAGAGGTTTCACCATTTCAAGAATGGTGAATGTTCGTGCGGTAATTACTGGTAGTTTTGTTTCCTACATTATGTTCTTGGAGGCCGAGGATGAAGAGTATCAGGCCATTTAACCGGCTGGCTGTTTGTTTTTTCTGCGGGCATGAAAATGGCAATACATTAACCTGCATAAAATATGTATCATCAACTAAGAGGTCAGAGGTTTGAATTCATTAACCATAGCATTATATTTAGTGTTATATCAAATGTAAAAGGAAACGGTCATGCTTTGAATAGTTTGGAGGGTTAAGGCTTCTACGACAGCTTCTCCTTGTTGCTTCTAGATAAGCATTTTTGTTTTAGCAGATTAGATAACATTTAGAATATAACATCACATTTGAGAAATTCTTTGTTAGATTCTCTCATATCAAAGCTCTTTTACAATATTTGTTAACTTGTGTTTATTTTGATTGAAAATCTTATCATGATTTGCATATATCGAAGGTATTGCCACACCATGAACACTTCATGTAGCAATTACTACAAGTTTGCTGTTGAATTTGAAACGAAAAAAATCCCTTGGATATTCGCATGGTGGCGCCACAATATTTGCAATTTGTGGGCATTTCCTTGCCCGCATGATTACTTTGGCATTTCCTCCATTGTCCACTCAAATATGCACGCCAACTGATCGATGAAATTCCCAGCCCAGATGTCATAGCGAGTGTCAGAGCTAATTGTATAAATATGTATATTCTCGTTTAGGAATAACCAATTCATAAAAATTCAAATAAAGAAAAAATAAAAAATAGAGGGAGGCTTGCGTTTGATTAGCTAGTTGGTGAGTTGGAGGAGATCTCTCGAAAAGTATTTAGTGCCCATTCCAGCCAACTATTCGAAGGAGATATGAATTCCATTCAGGCTTGGTTCACCCACTTACACCACTAGACCATAACTTATGAGGCTGGCTTAACCTAAAACTGCAATTGCAGGTTTTTTTAAATCATGTGATAGTTCAGTTAAAAAAGGTTCAGAAAGGAGCAGCTGTGGGTCGAAGAGTTGTAGACAACAAGAAATATATCGAAGAGTTAGTGCTGGGCTAGCCGACGCTCACCTACTATACCCTACTATGCAATACATTAGTAGGGTTAGGCTAACTCGTACCCGCCTTTTACCCGAAAGAGATAGATTTGCGCCATGACAATCTCACTTGAATTACGCGGCCGACTCGGGGGCTACTCGCGATTGGATAACTAGGCAAAGGGCTAGATTAGGAAAATAGCTAAGCTTATTCACACTTTAAATAAATGCCTAAATTTTTATTTTATAATTAATTAAATTATTAACTGAATAATAGTGGACGAGTATATCTCTACAACTAATCTTTTTTTTATTTGCCTTGATTAAAATTAGATTCCCTCCTAACAACCTATAAAAGTCTAAAAGAATACACGCCAAACTCTCAACTTAAATTGATTTTAATTCAAAAATTTCTAAAAGATAATTAATAATTTGTAAAAAAATATTTGAAAATTGAATGATTGAATATTTATTAACATATGTACATACTTTTACTTAACAAATATAGATGTGCATAATTATAGGTTTGATAGTTGTACTGCATCCATCCACTGTACATATTGAGACTATTGAAATTGCTTCTTAAGAGCCTTGAACTAAATTGGAGAACCTCGGAAATTCATGTTGTACATCATGGATATACTAGTATGATCTCAACAAGAATTCAGTCATTGCAAATCCATTGTGCATTTATTGTTTGTCTTTGTTCGTTGTAGGCGTACGTCAATGTACATCACAATGGGAAGGTGAAGAGATCTTTAATTTCCTTGAAAAACACACATACTCATTTTCACACTAAAGATTGACTATGACCATCATCACTTATGTTGAAATCTATCGATCCCATTGTGAGAGGCTTTGATGTCAGTTTTTGAAGAGAGAATGTGAAGAGATCTTTTAATATAATTGAACAAAACATATACTAACCCCCCGTTTACATACCATAATTAAATTGACCACGAGCATCATCACTTTCGCTAAAACTCACCGTACATCCAATATACATCACGATCCTCCTTTAAGGTTATAACCTTACCTTTTTTTAGCCTCATCGTTGTAAAGAGATATGTTATCGACTTCCATGATCACACAAGAAATCAGAGGATTTGGCTTTGTAGTAATAACACCCAATCCAATTTGCACCCAATTTCATCCATTGTACATCCTTCGCCAGTTTTGACTTGTAAATTTTGAAATCTCAATCCCTCCTTGCCTTACAAAACTCTTCAGATTTCAATTGTTCTTTGCAAAACTTTTATGATATTTCTTCATACATCATTCTCTTTCTCTCAATTCCACATTTTTCTTCTATTATAGCTTTCCACAATAAACTAGAGGATGGAGCTACCATCAAGGGGAATAAGCACCAGATCAAGGGAAGATTCTCTCCAACCATAACTGATTAAGGAGGAAGGAGATGTTTTTTTTTCGATCGGGATCGGGTGAATTTGAGTCTGCCGAATTTGTTAAAGGAAGATTTGGAAGGAAAAGCTATAGAAAGAGATATTTTAGGAGAAATTTTTTTTAGAGGAAATATTAATGAAAAAGTTAAGAAATCGAAAGTTGTTATTCCATGAATTTAGGATTGATGGAGAATGTACTTTTTTATTTAATAATTAATTTAATAAAATTTCTAAGTGTATTTTGGAGAATCATTAATGCTGTATTTCCTATATAAATGCCTCTATGAATAAATTGCAGCAAATTTTTAGTTTAAATATAATTTACCCGGTATTAAAGTCATTTAGGGCGTGTTTGAGACAATGAGTTATTTGGGAGGAGTTAAGTTAAAAGGAGTTAGTTAAGAGGAGTGTTAAGTTAATATGAGTTTTAAGTTAAGCTATGTTTGTGACAAGAATTAAGTTAAGCAAAGTTTAGTTAAGCTGGTGTTGTTTGTGGCAAAGATTAAGTTAGGTAGGTTTAACTTAAGACTGTTATGTAGATTAAGTTAACTTGATTTATTTTTTATATGAAATTAAAATTCAATTGAACTTTTTTTTTCATAATGTCCTCGCTAATAAATGAATTGAGTTTAAATTTGTAATTATTGAATTCATATGACACTATTTAACCATAAAATAAATTCATTCAAATATAAGTATCAAAATTTAACAATAAAAAAAATAAAATAAAACTATTTAAGAAACAAAATTCATGAAATAAAATCTGAGTAATGAAATAAGCTAGATAGATAAAAATATACAAATAAAATAGACAGAATGGGTAGGGGAGAGGGAAGTATTTATTAGTGACAAAATATACTAAGTCAATATTTTAGGAAAAGTTCAAATATATAACCAGCAATTCAATATAAAAATGAAATTGATAGATTAAAAGAATTTAACATGGATATTCAATTTGAATATAATTATTACATATTCATCCCAAATTGATTTTAATTGCAAATGTATTC
>JBBMEG010000015.1:8471687-8485482 GCA_037832605.1 Cyclanthera cordifolia | reverse complement strand
ATTCGTAGCAAATTAAATACATAAATGTAATGTATGAATTATGTATTTTTTCTAATTAATTACTTATCTCACGTTCTCATCATTAAACATAAAAATAACTAACTTCTACGTATTTTGTTCACAAACCATTACGAACGACCGACTATTTTTTAAAATTTATCAAACTTCTGGGACTAAATTCTAATTTTTCAAACCATAAAATTTAAACGATAGATCTTTCCAAAACATAAGGACTAAAGTCTAGATTTTGAAATCATGAGACTAAATTCTAGCTTTTATCAAACCATAAAGACTAAATTTTTAATTTACTCTTTTTTGCTTGTATTATAAGAAAGCTAAAATTTAGTCCCTATAATTTTGAAATATGAACTTTAGTTCTTATAATTTGAAAAATCTACAAGTTAGTCCCTATGATTTGAAAAATTAGAATTTAGTCCTTAAGATTTGATAAAATCTAAAAAATAGTAATGGTTCGTAATTGTTGTTGAATAAAATAAGTAGAAGTTGGTGTTTTCTTTTGTTTTTTTTTTTCATGATTAGAGTGTGAGATAAGTAATTAATTGAAGAAAAAAAACACATAATTCATATATCACATTTACATACTTAATTCGCATACGATTTACGAAAACATGCACTATATTTTAGGTTTTATCAAATCTTAATGACTAAATTCTATTTATTCAAATCATAGGGACTAAATTCTATATTTATTCAAACCATATGGACTAAATTCTATAGTTTCCAAACCATAGGACTAAAGTCTAAATTTTCAAATCATATGAACTAAATTCTAACTTTCATGAAACCATAAGGACTAAATTTATAATTCGACATTTTTTTTTCTATAGTTAAAATGACATTTAGATCATTTTATTTTATTTTAACTTTTTTAAACTTTAAAATTATCAAATTTCATTACTTTTGGTTGAGGGGACCATAAACTCTATCTAGAGGACGATACAAAGACCAAGGATCGTAATTTTGGTATTGTGTGTGTGTGTGTGTTTGTGTGTATGTCCCTAGGGACAACGAAGTGTACTTTCGTATACGACTGAACTCACGAGACAAAAAAATGTAAAAATACCTGACTTTGTAATGTCATTAATCTAGTTTCTCTGGAAGATTTTTTGCAGAAAAGATATGACTTTCTATAAGATCAAAGTTATTGTGTGTGTGTGTGAGAGCTCATTTGTTTGCTAGTTGTATTGTAATATCCTTTTTATCCCTACACTTTGTGCACGTTCATTATGATTTAAAATTTAACACTTAAACCCTATAAAAACTCTTTTCAACATCATGAACTAAACAAAATTAATTGATGATTCAGATATATTAAGTTTAAATTGCTTAATTAATTGTTAAATTAAATCAACCATTCAATCCTAGAAGTTTGGGAGTGAACAACAAACCGTACATATAAGGCATTACAGGAACTCGAATCACTGATCGAGCATGCTAATGTATCACTAGTGTCAGCTGAACTATGCTCGCTCTTGGCAAGATTTTTTTTTTTTTTTGAATTCAACAACGAAGATGTAAGAATTCAAATCTATAATATTTTGGTTACTTTTGGTAACCTAATTCCTTATCATCAAACTAAACCACTACATGTGTAGACAGATAAAAAAAATTATTAACTTAAGCTGAAGGTTTAATTCAACTATTCAACCATTCAACCCTTTTTTATGGAAAATAAATATTTCTTTTGATACATGTAAACTACAAGATTTGGGTCCTAATTAATTTAGGATTTTATCTGTACACTAAATATTTGGTTCATTTTCCAGCCTCAGTAAGCTTATACTAATACTGCCACCACAACTATCTAAATCATTTGGCTTTACTTATGCTACTCCTCAAATGAATAATTCTAAGCTATTATCACCTACTATATACAAGCTTCAAAGCACTTACAAAATGAGGCGCTTACACCGGGCAAGCAGACAGTAAGAAGTCTGGCTGTCGACGTTGTAGCAGTATACCGCAAAAGAGACATAACGGTTTTGAGGGTATCTCCGAATCGGGGAGTGTTAATGAACTAAAGTCAGGACTTTCCGACATTTGAAAAAGTATATCTGGAGCCAATCTGAAAGCACTTCTAAAGCAACACACACAGAACCATAAGGGAGTAGTAGCAGGGCAGACCTGCATTGATACAGAACACCTTACTACTTTGTGACTCTGACCAACACCGGTATTGCGCTTACTTCCTTGGCAAAATCCGTGTTCCGGAGACTCGAATGGAATCGATGCTGCACAGTAGGGGCACTGCTCCACTGTTGCACGTTCACTGGATCAAGGCGAAACAGAGTTCAATTATAAATTACATGTCCAGCAAACAATGGTTGACAAATCTTAGTTGATGGGATGAGGAACAAGCAATATCTAGAAATAAAGTCGCATGAAAATGGTAGTTACAGAAAAAGAGCAAATAAAAAGCATAAACAAAGACATATATAAAGAGGGGGAGAATTATTATGAGGAGAATAATTTTCTTATCCACTCTTGGGCCACCGACAATCATTCATTCCATAATCAAATATGCACTCCTCTTTTTCACTATTCATTCCTCTCATGATTTCATTCTCCTCTTGACTATTTTTCATTCTCCTCGTACTTGCTATTTTGTTCTTCATAATCATTTTCGCCATCCAAACAAAGATTAACATGCCTCCCATAATTATAATCACTCTCTTCATCTACACCCAAACATAAATAATCTTCCTTTTAACTCTAAATACAAATAACATTCTGTTTGATAATCATTCTTCCTCATTTTCTCCACATGTATTCTCATCCTACCCATAATTATTTGCAAACAACCCCGAGTGTAACGACTTCAGGAGAAAAAAAAATTGAAATCAGAATATCCAAGAAATGAGAAAAATGTGACCAAGTCTTTATACATATAAATAAATAAATAACGGAGAAACAGAAGTAAATGTATTATTGGAGTATACAATTAAAATTAGCCTCCCTATTAATTTCCTCTGATAAACTACGAAAAAATTCAATAAAGAAAATTAACTATGTCCGTTTCAAACAATCTCAAAACGCCTCCTGGCATATACAGCCAAGTTTCAGAATATAAAACTAGTTATATCCATTCCGCCAAAACATGATCCAATACCAATAAACAAAACAGACGTAATCAACGTTTTTCATTTTCAATACAGCTTGACCAAGTCAATAAGCTAGCGCCCCAAAGTCAAAACACACGAAGTGAAAAAAAAAAAAAAAATTAAATAATACGTTGAAGAATTTAGAGGGAAAAAAAAAAGATTCATGTTTAAAAACTGGCATTGATGCCCCCTTCGCCGCTCTTACTAAAATCAAAGCTCTACTCCGTTACATACTTACATCACCTATGCCCGCCCCAACTTTCAAATCTTGAACTCAAAAGATAGGTTTTGAACCTGACTTCCAAAATAGCATACCTCGAAGATCCTTGACCTTTATCAACAAGGGCGGTTAGGGACTTGCCATTCTTGGAATAAACCTCTTTCATGAGAGATCTAATATTTTCCTTCAAAATTATATTATATTCTACGTCTTTCTGAATGTCCTAAATTACCTTCAGAAATATAATTGATACTTGAGAATCCGTGAAATGAAACAATGTTCCTTTGGAAAGAACTTTATTTTTTCTTCCATGTTTACAGTTAATTATTTCAATCTGGATATATGCAATTCAAGACAGCCTTACAGATCAGGACATCTCAATTTATATCTAGCAATAGAAACTATGAAACTAATCAGGAAGTTAAACAAAAAAAGAAATTGATACCTCCGGTGTTTTTTTCTCGCTTCTGATGCGAAGACTTTTACTGATTCCTGTAAATGTTCAAGATTACATCTAATCCACTGCTTCATTTCAACTAATCCAATGGGATACCAGAACCCAGGTCGATATTCAGTAGTGGACAGTGAAGGAAGCTTATGAGCAAGAAAACTTAAACCGATTAACCTCTGACGGATTTCTCTTTCACTGCTTAAAAGCAACTCCTTCCACAAAATATCCTTTACATCCTCAGCATCATTAATACCTTCTAAGTTCTGCGGATCGTAATTTGCTTGATCCTGCATCAATTCAGACAGAATCACACGCCTACAAATAATGTTAAGGAGGTGAAGCTGCCGAGTAGAAAATGTTGACACATTTTTCGAAACTTGTGACAAAATCTTTGTAGCAGAGACCTCCTTGATGCATTGGAGATATGACATTGCAAGCCACTTAAGTAGAATGTGGTCGACATATTTTGGTATTGACTGCCTGAATGCCAGCAATGCCGCTACAACATCCCAAACAACCATAGGCTTATTCGGATTTTTGAATTGATTTAAAGACCACAACATACTGGATTCCCAATGAACAAATTCCTTCTCAGAAATGTCTGGAAAATTTTCAGTATAAAAGTTTGAAGAACTGTTTGGCATGACTTCTATATCTTCTCCTCCCATCCAGAAGAATTGAACAGCAGCTTTCTGAGACCTGAGCAATTTTCAAAAACCGTATAAGATTAAGCATGATGTATTAATAACTTGAATTATTTATAAAACCTAAACAAGATTACCAAAATCCAAAAAAAAAACTCTACCTTGCTTGGTACATTCGATCAAGTGATTCAAGATCAAAGTTGCGAACCTGAAACAGCAAAAACTTGTGGTTTATAATATATTCTTGATGTATATACAGTCATTGCAACAACGTAACAACGTATTGTGATGATTATGATATTAAAGCTTAATTGTCAATCTGACAAGCTGCACGTGAAGTTAGTTCATAGAAACATGTTGGGTATAGGGGGGGCTGTTGGAGAACCCCCACTAGGTGAACACCCCCATTGGTGCCTGGTACGAGTCAGAAAGAGGATGGTCACAATATTTATATGGTTTTTCGTATTCACCCACCTTTTACTTAAGTCTAATATAAACAGTATCAACAACCTCCAGAGTTCAAGGATTTAAACTTGGGTTGAATTTAAGGAGCAGGAAACAAAATAATGTTGAGCATGACAAGGCAGAAACCAGCTCAAGGATCATAAAGACGCAAGAGGCTTGCAGAAAAATTTAAAATATAACACTATAAAGTGGGTGAAAGACATATGCTCAATATAGCTCATAACTTGATTTAACATGATGGAAATAAAGCATACAAAGATGACATAATACCCTATACACGGATAACTAGAGCATTAGAATATGTACCCTTGTGTTAGGGGGAAGGGAAATGAGAATTAGGAGGAGAATAAGAAAGAGAATGATTATTTGTGTTTGGGGTGATAGGAATGATTATGGGGAGAATGATTACTTGTGATTGGGGTGAAGGGAATGATAATGAGTAAAATAGAATAATAGGTATGGTGTGAGTGAAAATAATAATGGGGAGAATAAAAAATTGTTATGGAAAGAATAAAAAGTAGTTAGAAGGAGAATAAAAATGTGATTTTGGGAAAACGTGATTATGGGGAGAATGATTCTCGGTGGTCTAAATACCGAAAATCATCCTCATTCTCATTCTCTCCATTTGTTCTTGATAGCCCAAACATACCTCTAATGAATGAGTGTAGAAGGCATATTTAACACAAGACCTTAACAAGTACAGCTTCAAAGACCAGGACGGGCTGTTGAGCATACATTTATGCCCCAGCATGAGAAGAATGCAGAAGAAACAGACCAAACTTTGGAAAAGCAGCTGATAAAATATGTCCAGAAAATTAAACTCAAATTTGTTTCCTTTCTACTACTTTAATTTTCATATCTCTCGAGTATAATTCAGGTATGAATATTTTTCCATATTAACCAACAAGATCATAGTTCTAGTGATATCTTGTACAACCTAATAAATAAAGAAGTTATAGGTTCGAATCTCCCAATAATCAAACGTTGTTGAATTAAAAAGATATATTTTCTCTTATTGTTGTAGTTGACATTGTCTTTCATCAAAAGAATTTGAATAAGAGTTTGCTAGAAGAATGAAAAAAGCAACAGGGACGGAATAGCTTCATCAACTAGCTTGAGTTACTTCAGCACTGGGCCAGCTGTCGAATAACGAAAGCGGCAGAAATCAGTGGATTCATGATAAGTTCCTCACACCAAAAGAAAGAATTGGTTAATGATACAATCAACCAATGAATTATAACTTATTATTCCATCACTAAGATTTATCCAACTAAAAACAATGAGTTGAAGTAAGAATATTATTGATTACACTCCAGGAAATGAAACTGCTGGTTATAAAACAACAGGTCAAAGGGAAGGTAAAATATCATCTTCCCCTGCCTGCTGAGCTAGATAGGGCTGGAGCTCTAGTGAAACATATAAGAAGAAAACACATGATCGGTCAATCGATATGAGAGGTCGTTTAAGGAGTTTCATCTATCTTTTTTCACAGCATTCTTAGGTTGTACAAATTATAAAATCTGTTGAAGTAAATTCAAGCCAAAAAAAATCGTAAATGCAAAAAATTCAGGGCACGTCAGGATATCTGTGTTGACTTTATGCTGCAGAATATTTCAGTAGTAAACAATGGATATTTAATCTATTACCACATACCACAGCAGCCACGAGATTTCCTGGGGACACTGCAATTCCAAAGCATGATCGAAATGTATCTGGAAGCTGCAGGCACATATCTCACTTTATAACCCAGAACAAAAGATGTTTTCTTAAAACATAAGACACATAATGCTAGTTCTTACATCAACGGAGCCTCCAAAATTAGGGATATGTGATGAGATGGGTACTTCACGGAGAGAACTCCCATCTAAGCTCCAACCTCGCATAATATTATCCTGTGATAAAGTATTTGTCCCATTTTATGATAGATGAGCTGAAAATTTATCACATAATTGTAAAAATAGGCTCCTGACCAACTTTGTAGAGTACACATCATAGCCAAGAGTTTGGTTAAAAAGTTAATAAACATGAAAGATACTCAGAATTTACTAATCTAGCTTTATCGTTCTTTTATCATTTCCCTTAACTTTTTAGAACTAATTGTTGTCAATAAACATTTACACCCAGGCCCAATTGTATATTCTTTAGAAAATACCTTCTTTATTTGATTTTATGTACATAATCTTCCACAATATACGGGCACGGCAGTATACCAAATTCATATCAAAAGTCAAGTAAGCAAGTAAAACACCTCTTAATCAGTGTTCATTTTACAGAAAACATATATTCATATGAGTTTCAGTACCTCACTGCACGTGAACAAATAACGTCCATCAAAAGCCCAAGCTACACCTGTAATCTGGTGAAAACTTAGATGTGTAAGGTTGTGAAGTAGATTATCAGGGATTTACATTTTTTTTTAAAACAGATTATCGGGGATTTTCATCAATTTACAAAAGTACTTACAACGTGATCATGTGCATCATACAACCTAACGTCATCAAATTCACTGCTGGATAAGTTAAATATCCTTATTTCAAGTGATCCAGATCCTCGGCCAATGGCCAAAAATAGTTTATGTACGGGTAAGTTGGGCACATGGACTGAAAGTAGAGTAATTGGAACCGCTTCAGCACTGATGACCTACAAGTATTAACCATTTTGAGTCCTGAAGTAACATAAAATATTGTAAGAAAATTGGTTTAATGAATTGACAAATACCTCCTTCAATAGGGAGAAGGAAGCAAAATTAGAGTCTGAAGATTCTACTAACTCTTCATGATAGCATTGCCAGATCCTCATACTAAAAGAAAAACGAATCAGAATGCTTCACAAGATATCAGAAATTATATAAAAATGGCAGGGATCCAATGTTCAAGTCCCACTATTTCCCATCAAAAGTGTTAGCAAAACATTTTAAGGGTACTCAAACGAATAAAGATAAAATGAATAAAAGGGTACAGGTTGATATCTAGACATTAGATAGTAATAATAACAGTTAAATATTATATTAGATTCATTTTCATCCAGTAATTGTTATGCCGTCCCTTTTTGAGGGCACGGTTATAGGTATCTTGATTGATATTAACAAAAAATAGTAACACAACTCATAGGCCGAACAATTCTCCCTACCCTTACGTCACTAACACTTAATACAAGCATGACATAACTAATTTATTATTTTTAGTATAAAAAAATTTTGCCTCGCTGCAAAGAAACTTCCAGGAGTGGTATTCCCCTTCTATACCCTTCCTACAGATGGCCTACTAACATTAAAAAAATATCTTATCACATTAGCTAGTCGAGCTCACAGAAGATCCAATAACAAATGGCAAATGCAGTAATTACAGTCAATATTGGCAGTAAGAAGATTTGAAAACTTGATTGATGTTTTGTGAAAGAAAGTTACCGATGAAATGAAAACATTTATGATGTGAGTTCACAAACAAAAATAAAATAGAAAGTGTGTAAGTCGGAATATTTTAACACTACACATACAGCATATCCAATCTTCACTCACCTCCCATCAGTGCTCCCGGTAACCAATAAAACCTTTGGATTTGATGAATCAGAATCAAACAACATCCAATTGATACAGTTGACCCATGAATTGTGTGCTTGAAGAACCCCAACAAGCAGAGCTCTTGTTGGAACTGTGCAGTCAGCAAGGGAGTAGCATTCTGGTGCATTAACTTTCCAAAATGAAACTTTACCAGACTTTGCTCCTACTGCAAGAACACTGACAGACGAGTTCAGATGTGAATGAGCCTTAGAAGATGGCTTCATTAATGGAGACCAAGCAATAACAAGAGAGAACAGCATTGCACTTCGAGAAGCATATTGCTGTGCAAGAATCAATGGAGGCATGGAGCTATCTTCAGCTCTCGCAGCTTCCCTCCTGGGACGCTTCTCTTTTGATTTCTCCAATGAGAGTTTCAAACTACTTTTGTTGCTGGCAAGAATTGAACATCAAATTCGTAAAAGAAGAATTGATAATTGACAGGATAGAACTCCAAACTGAATTAGATAAAACTACAACCTGATTACAAAAAAACGTAAAACGTCTGGTGTGAGTTTTCCTAGAGATAGCAAAAGGTAACGACCCACTATCAATATTGGGTCTTACAAAAATGCACAACCATTCATATTAATCCCAAATGTACAGTAACTAGAAAAGAAAATAGACGAAGAATGCCATAAAGAAGTATGACATTTGGCTAAGTTAGCCATTTATCCCAATGCTCTTGATTCTACAAATTATTCTAAAATTCTTTTCAATCAAAATATTGCATAGAATTTCTTTTACCATGTTTATCCAAAAAAAAAATCACTTTCCTCCTTAAATTGAGAACAAACTACAGTTGAACCAGGATTTCCTGTGCATTCAGCTGTAATATATCTCGGAAAGGATAAAGGTTTATACCAAGGACAAATTCTAGAAGTAAACTATACCATGAGGAAACCTAGGTCCACAAAATTTGGCGGCCCAGAGTTAAAATTGAGATTTTACTGTCTTGTGAATATGAAGTTGATCTATAAGAACTCCACGGTCCTTCTCATTGAGAGCTTCCTTACATAACATAAAGTCAACCAACCTACATGCTACCATTTGGTATCATCTTCTGTTTCTTAGATAACAACATAAGGTGTGATGATAGGATATATATAAAAATATAATAATCAATTTACTTTAAGTTGAGAGTATCTTTCTTTCTCCGCTTGTCCTCCCTTGTGAAATGTTCTTGCACATCAACAGCAGTCCGACCTTTCTTCCCTGGAATCTAATTTTAACAATGTGAACGATTTGTCATAGGCCTTAAAGTTTATAATGCAAAGCAGATGAATTGGTGAAACAAGAAACTTACATTAGAACACTTTGAGGAAGGAACGTCAAGCTCTCCAAATTTAATACTTTCAAGATAATCATAAAGCTTATTTGATACGTCCAGAAGCTATATCATGAGAAAGAAAGTTACAAAAAAAATAATAAATAAATAGCATGGTATTTTTGTAAATGTAATTACAAAAGAAGTATCATTTTGTAACCCTTCCCCATCAATGAAAGTAATCTGTTTCCTATAAAAAAAGGAAAATAATAATAATAATTAAAATAATGATAATAGTAATAATAAAGATAATGAACCCTAAACCCTAAATTCTTCAGCTCACGAGGACAACATCCACTTTCTTTTCTTCTCTCCTACACAACTCATATTCTCCCACTTCTCTAGCTACACATTCTCTGGTTCTCCATTTGCACCATCTCCCACGAGTTCTTCACAATACTACGTTGAAAGGTTAATAGCTTAATCTTATGTATGTTTTATTTTATATATTATTCTTGTTGAAAACTTCAATATTTCCATGAAATGAAGGTTAATAGTTGAATCGTATTTTTAAATATTATTCTTGGTACATCTTTTATTTCCGTAATCTTATTGTGTATATACACAAACACATCTTACGCCTCAGGTTTTAGAAGATCATTGCGCCTTAGTGCTCCTTAAGCCTTCTAAAACACTGGACGTCAGATTTTGTGTCTGCTTACATCATCAACCTTCTTTCTTCCTCAAATGCCAAGCTACTTAGCTACCTTTGTCGTAGTGATTTCTTTTTCTTCGTGAGCGCCATGAAAAACCGCTTACGGTTCCTCGTTGGAGTTAGAACGATGACCATCTTTCTTGGCATACATATGACAAAAACATTTCGTCATACATCATTGGGATAAATCATAGTCTCTTCGTGCCTAGTGACATGCAAATCATCCCTGGTCTTGAGTTTCTTCTTCCTCTAACCTTATCTGACGAAAATGTTTCTCGACATACGATGATACAAGTATCATTTTTTTTTCTACGAGCAAAACATGTCGGCATTTCTTGGCTACGTTGCCATCGACCTACAAGCCCATCAACTCTGATCCACACATTTCTTCGTACTTCACACTATGGCTTGTATTTACTTATTTACCTATGTATTTTTCTCTTTGATTGGCATGTATTGTTGTTTTGATAGGCATCTTTGTAACATTTTTACTAAGATTTTGTTTCCTTTTTTTTTAACCATCCTTCTTGAAAAGAGAATGCTCTAAAAGGTATCCCTAGTAAATATGTGTGGTTGAACAAAGAGCACAACTCCTGAAGATTCCTATTACAATTAGGGTCAACAAGAACTATCCAGTGTTCCACCGGTGACGACCAATGTTGGCTCAAGCGATTTCTCTACTATCAAATTGGTGTAGCGTAATTTTCAAAGTATCGATGTCAAAGATCTTTATTAGAAAGGTATTTTTTGTGAATATATGAGAGAGTTTTCTATTCATATGGATTTTAGGGAACTGACTAATTAATCAAAGAATCTCCTTTATTACCCTTATCTCAACTTATGTGATGAGAAAGAACACACACAAGATGCTTAATGTGATGCAAGGCAGAAATAAGATGCTTAATGGTTATGATGCTGCTTTCCTCTCGAAACTAACTCTCTTCTAGCACAAGGTTAGAGTGAGAAAGTATGAGCCTTTCCCTTTTGAGTGGACTGAGTGTCGGGTAAGGTACGTCTAGAAACCCTTGGTGGGGTTCGAGGCATGCCAGTGCCTCTCAATTTTCTTTTCATGAGATTGGATAAGGGAATTAGAGAGGGGCTCAATGAAGCAGGCAAAAAAAACCAAAAGTGTAGCAATTTTTTTATCAAGTCCGCGATTTTTTAAGAAATATCAAATAGGTACAGACAAAAATTGAAACGAAAAGACTTTATTACACACCTTTAAAGTTGATAGACCTAGTAGACTAGACTAAACTCAACCCTTGAAGTTCAAAGGCTGAACTTGCAATTTAACATTAATTTAACTTTAGAATGTATGTCTATCATAAAATGGAGAAAAAAAAAATCCTGAAACCTATGATTTCGATTGACAACACGTCTAAGTACTCTCAATGCCCAAAAAAAAAAAATACTGAACATCATTGTATTTTCATTCAAAACACCAAATATTTCTCTCCTCAAAGGAAATACCTCAATCCATTCAGCACTAAAGTCACAGAACGGAGGTCGGTAAACCTTCACACATCCTTCTGTTGAGCAAACAGCCAACAAGCACCTGTGCAAAACGTATGAGTGATTATTTTGAGTAGTTTTGAAGTAGAAATAGTAGGAATAACTTGTTTGGATGAGGTTGTTTAAAGAGTGATTATAAAATCTCATTTTTAATAGCTCCATAAAAGTTCAAAATAAACATCCCTCAAGGGTTCAACAATGTGACAAGAAGCCAAAACTAAACAGATCAAACAAGATCCAAAAGATATACAACATATATAGCATGATGATAATTAATGATGGCAGCCTCGAATGATGTACTATAGAGAAGGGGAGTTCTTTTCCCTGGCCTAAGGTTGCATTTGCATTTTTTTGTTTAACATCTTTCTTTGACGTTTCTTATCATAGTGTATAAGCATAAAAAGAAGAAGCCTTAACCCTCCAAACACCAAGAACAATTAAATATGCATGATCTCCATCATCTTTGGCCAATAAAAGAAAAATATCTATGAAACCCACAACGAGCTAATTGATGAAAGCTTTTTCCATATTTTTTTCACATGAATAATCAAACAACCTCATCAGCAAAGCAGACATATAGAAAATAAAAATAAAATTAAGAACCAAATATCTATACCCTGCATTAGGAGCCATTCCAAGGGGAGACCATGCTATGGATTGTGCACGAGGCCGATCGTCCCGAGATAAGTAAGTTGACATCAAGCAGGCAGATAATAAATCTGCATTTACCAACATGAAATTCATAAAAGAACAAAGTTGCAATGACATCTCATTGTCAGGACATCGCCCTTAGACAACAATAAGTCTTCTAATTCAGTTAGCTTCACTAATAAAAAGCATTGCATTGGCGAATACAAAAAAAAAAAAAAAAAAACAAATCCATTGGGTACCTTCTCTCTCAATCATCCCAATTCGAAGTGGATCAATTGCAGGGATCGCAATAGTGCCTCGTGCTCCAAAAGGCGATGTCGGATTCTGAGATAATGAATTGCAGCAACTGTAAAAACGGTATGCTTAATATGAGGTGAAGCAATATTAAAAGCAATTGACTAACCATTATAGTTACTAAGGGGCCAGAGGCAACGGCAATCAAATTTTCATCAGACCAAGCAATGGAGTTAGGGTAGGTTGCGGGAGCGACCAACGTGATGGCCTGAAAATATGATTCCACCATTGCTCAACGCAGTTCCAACAGTAACAATGGAAGTTATGGGTGAAAAGGGAAAGAATGGCGCCTCGAAACGGTACACAGACGGGTTCCAGCTTTTTTGGAAATTGAAACCGATGACCGGTGGTTTGGCGGCTACGGTTGACGGTCTGCAATGATGTATGGGCGATTTGGTGGCCGGCGTAGACCGGAAAGGCACCGGAGTGGGGCTGCGGTGCACAGTGAATGGTGGATAGTCGCCGGAGGGGAGGGAGAAGAAGGCGGTGCGAAGGCGCTAGGTATTGGTTCCAACTCTAATGGCCGGTGTCTGAAATTAAATAATAAAAACAATAATTGCACAAAAGCACCACGGGTAATTGGATTTTGATGCTGTGAGAGGGGAGGAGGGGGAGTATGCTAACACTTTTGGCCATCTTCCCGATCTCTCTTCAACTTCTTTCTTCGACATTTTATCAAACTTCAAATCAAATTTAATGTATGATAAATTATATATTTAGTCCTTATTATTTCACGAAAGTTATAGTTTAGTCCTATATAAATCTAAACTTTAATTCTTATAATTTAAAAAAATATAGAATTTAGTTCATTTGAAGAAATATAAATTTTACTCCATATAGTTTGATCAATCCTAAACTATAGTACATGTTATTTGTATACGTGAATCAAGTACGTAAA
>JBBMEG010000015.1:8446960-8471587 GCA_037832605.1 Cyclanthera cordifolia | reverse complement strand
ATTTGAATAAAGATCATCTCAAGAATTTGGATTGTGGATGTAGGGCTAGTTCCCGAACCACGTTAATTCTGGTGTTGTTTTATCCATCATTTCTTCTATTTTCTGATTTATCTCAATTATGCTTTCAATTTGTTTTGTTTTTCTCTCAATTGGATATAAATTCTGAAATTTTGTTTCAACAACCACTATTTACTTTTGATGAAAATTTAACTCCTCATTTAAGTTTGACTCACAAATTTTTTTAATAAAATAAAATTGTGGCATGATATGGATATCACATCATTCTTAAGAAGAGCTTTTCCTTTTTAGTCATAAAAAAGTAAATTTTTCTCTTTACTTTTAATGGTATAAATAAAGCATCCGCACTTTTTTTGATCTCTTAGAAATATCTTAAAATGGAGTTTTTAGAGATCCCCAATGACCAATCCTTGCATGAATTGCTAATGATCCAATCAATCTAATACTCCCTTCGTTATTAGATAGTTGCGGAGGACTATTCCAGCCTTCACTTATTTCACGTTCAACTCGAGAGCAGCTAGCTTGAAAGAAAGTTATAAATCCGCCATTTCATTTGAAATGATGAATTAAAGGATATTGGTAGATAAAGTAGCTGAGCACCTCTCGTTAAGGTAACTTTGGTGTTGTGGGTCTACCTTTGCCTTCTTCACTACCTCGCGTTCCTCTACACTTAGCTACTTGTGAATATTTTATACATACTTGGATTTGAAAAGAACACAATTATCGATAATCGCTCTCTCTTGACCACTATAACTACCGAATTAGGGGTTTGAAGTAAAGGAGAGGTCGATACTAGAAACTATGCACTTGAAATGCACGTGGATTTTTTTTTTTTTTTTTTTTGAGTTGAAATTAATAAAATGATATTAGGTCAATAAATTTATTAAATATAATAAAATTAAAAGAGTGTCAAATTTCCAATGTTGTATAACTATTTTTTTTATAATTAAAATTTTCAAATTCTTTTTCTTTATATTTGGTAAATAATGCAATTACACTAATGAATTGATTAATTAACAATTATTAATGTGCATGACATTATGTATAAATTAAAAGAAAAAAAAAAACATGAGGCCTCTTTAATAAGGTATCATATTTTGTTTTATCACTAAAGTTTTAAACCATTCCATAATTGTTCAGCTTCAATTAAAAAAAAAAAAAATTAAGTTACAAAGGTTAATTATTTGTTAATTTATATTAAAGTTTTTTTTTCCCAAATCTCACACACGTACCTCAATTTATTACTAAAGTAATTGTATGAAGTTAAATAAAATAGTTTACAACGTTTTACATTAAATTCGATAAGAACTTTAACATGTTTCAATTTTATCCACTTCTTTTTTTAGCAAACATATCAAACTTCATCATTTTATAGTATAAAATACACATTCTTACTCGATATTGTGCCTAGACTCATAATTAGAGATGTCCATATTCTCCACAGGGACCCGCTCCTAACGGAGCGGAGAACAGGATGAGGAATATGAAATTTCTCTTGTTGCCTAAACGGGACCAAGGTCCCCGATTCATCAATCCCCGCCTCGATTTTTAAAAAAATCTTTATATTTATTCCTTTTCCTTTTATATAAAATATATATGTGTTGGTAAAATTACATATTCAAATGAGTATTTTTATTTAAAATGTACAATATAATTGAAACTTGATGGATATTCTTTAAAAACATTTAATTTTTTGAATTTATTACTTAAAAAAATTATTTGAAAAAGAAAAAAAAGTTAAAAAATTACCCCCGGGGATCCACACCCCGATCCCCGCGAAAAGAAATTGTGAATTTCGCAGGGACGGAGATTAATCTTGAAACAGGGGACGGGAACGGGGAAGCCATTTCACGGTCCAGCCCTACCCCATGGACATTTCTAAGCATAATACACCATTAAAACATGTTTCAACTCACACCTTGAGCGATCGTATATCGCTCAAAGGTACTACATTATCTTTAACTCACTCACAAGTACAAGTACACTCTTAAACAAGTGAAACACAACTAACAACTCACCTTGCACTCTCAAATGAGTGAAATACAACTTGCAACTCACCTTGTACTCTAAAAAAAGTAAAGTATGATCCCTAGTAACTCACCTTACACTATAAAAAAAGTTAAACACGAATGACAACTCACCCTACATTCTCAATGAAATGAAACATGTATAGCAACTCACCGCACTCTCAGAGAGTGAAATAATGCTAGCAACTCACCATGCACTCTCAGATGAGTGACACATCTCCAACAACTCATCATGCACACTCTCAAATAAGTGAGATACCACTAGCAACTCACTATATATTCTTAAAAAAGTAAAACACCTAGTAACTCACCCTACGCTATAAAGAAGTATACACCACCACAGGATTATCATGCTATCTCAAAGAAGTGAGACACCACTAGAAACTTACCGTACACTCTTAAATGAGTGAAACATCGTTAGTAGCTCACCATGCACGCTCAAAGGAATGACATACCACCACCAACTCATGATGCACTCTCTCAAAGAAGTGAAACATCGCTAGCAGTTCATTGTACTCTCTCAAAGGACTGAAAAGTCGTCAACAATTCACTCTATACTCTCAATGATGTGACACACCACCATCTATTCATCATGTACTCTCAAAAGAGAGTGAAACATTGCTACCAACTCACCATGCACTCCCTAATGAGTGAAACATCTATAACAACTCATAGTGCACTCTCCAAAAAGTGAGGCACCACTATACACTAAAGTCTTACAAGAGTGAAATGTTGTTAACAACTCGTACGAGACGATAAAGAACCAGTAATAACTCACATATCACTTCCAAAGAGTGAAAAAAAAGCAGAAATTCATACTAATTTCATGAACATTCTACGAAAAATAAGAATGTACAAGGAATAGAAACATAGCACATATCTTAATCTTTAGTAGAAAAGTATGCATTACCCAAAACTCTCAACTTTGATCTACTAGAACTTGTAGGTGATATCTCACTTAGAAATGACAATCATGGACATGAATCGAAAAAATATGAAGGACGATGTCGCTTCGTTTTAAAAATGCAAATCGCTCCTCTTAAGCACGAGTCAGTGACCACATACATGTCGCACCCAACAACGTCACATTGCTCCGAAGCAAAATGAAATCACTTGATCTTGGTTAACGTTTGAACATTTCTTTTCTTTAATATCTTATGAATATTTTCATACAAACTCAACCATAAATATATTTTCTTATACTTTCTAATGGGTATTGCTAAATTAAAATAAATAAATAAACTAATGGTATTTTTAAAATAAAATATTGATGGGTTTCCATCAAATTTATGGTAAAAGTACTTTTAAAACTTGTCTATGTTCACCCTAACTAACTCCAAAAAGATCTCAATCTAGAAAAATTACTTAAAACAAATCATAATTTTTTTTTTTAACTTCAAAAAATATCAAATGTAAGGTTGTTTTAATTAAAAAACATAAAAATTAATAGTGTTTGAAAAATGATGTTGGAAATATTTTTAATTGATAAATATTTATGATTTCAAGAAAAAAATCAATGTTTGCTAGGTTAATTGTTATCTAAAAACGTTGATTGTATATTCGTCTTTATATCCTTATATACTATTGAAAAACATTGATTGATTGTATATTCATTTTCATATCCTTACATACTTCTGAAAATGTTGATTGCACTCGACTGATGTATAATGTTGTACATGCATGTACGAGCAGATATATATATATATCTACGTCTTCAAATTGTGCCATCTCGCCTCGCTCCATTTTCAAATTTTGTTGAATTCATTTTGTGATGTACATCTCGGTGTGTACATTTATAGAATGATGCAGTAACTATTGTATGTACTGCTTGAAAACTCACGTAGATTAATGTACATCAATGTGTTCATAGGTTTTTTTTGTCAGGATGCAACAGTTGTTGTATATATCACTTGAAAAATTATTGTAACTTCATTATACATCTTTGTCATGGACTAATGTTACAAAAGAAGTGCCGATAAACTCATTATACAACAAGTGTACATCTCTGTCATCCACCCTCGTTATTTACTTTGCGACTTTCATAATCGTTTTTGTAGAGAGAGTTGGTTCGAATTTTTTGTCAATGTAATTTGGGAATGAGAGAAGGATATGGTGGCGGTGACGGAGAGTTTACAAGTCGATTTGGGATTGAAATCAACATAAATGGGCGATGAGATTGAAGAATAGGCATCTGAGCATTGTTTTTAGAAATCAGAAGGGCAAGAACCAGCAGAGGAAGAAGACAGTTTTGAAAGTATAGTTTCTTGAGGTCGTCGTAGACGTCAACAGAGAGAAGCCTTATTATTTGAAGTTTATCCTAATAGATTTTGTATTTATTCCATTTGAATAGAGATTCGGAAGATTCTATTGTCTCCCACAAGCTTTAGAAAAGGGTAAGAAAAAAATCTCATTCTTGTGGTACGAAAAAGGGACATGAAATTGAACTAGTATTCCAAAAAGTGGGTATTTCCAAAATAACATTTCCAGGAGAGCCCAATATCCCGGCCCGTTGAGCCCACTACGGTCTCCAGTAAAACGGGTTCCGCTCCGACCAGTATTAGAAAAAAATCGAATTTGAAAAAATTATTACAACGGTCGAATTTGACAAAATTCTCTCATTGCAGACTGTCACTCTTCTTCTTGAATTCAATCGACAATGAGCACGATTAAAAGATCGAAATTCGCTTTTCACCATCGAAATTGGAAGAAAATCTTCAGCGCTTTGATACGGATGCTAGAAACACAACAGATACAGCTAGAAACCCTCGTTGAAGACCGAAAACTTCTTGAAGATCGCATCAAAATCCAACACGATCGGTGGATCTCTGATACTCATCTCCACGAAGATTTGGTCCGTCAGGTATCGATTCCTTCTGTAATTCGTTCTTTATTTCGTCCAATTCAAGAAGAACGCCGTGAAATTTTCATTTTGTTGTTTTTGAAGAATTTGGAAATTTCTCTGTAGTTGAAAGGGGATTTGGTTTTACGAGATATGGAACGCTTGCTCGAGGCAGCAAAGTTAGGTTTGATCAAGAGTTTGACGCAGAGAGAGAGTTTTCTTTGTCAACTTACATCAGGTTTTTGGTTTTTTATATTGTTGAATTTCTCCATCTAACGAAGAATCGCGATCGTTAGTTACTCGATTGAACCTTTTCTTACGTTGCACAGATCAAACCAACAACGAATTGCAAGATTTCAAAGAATTATTTAGCCTGCTCTCAACTAAAATCTCTGATCCATCTGTATGTTCTCCAATGTCTTTTAAAATTCTTCAATGATTTCTTTTTCAACTTGGTAGTTGTAATTTTAAAATCCGCTTCAGGATGTTACTTCAAGAAGTTCATTCCGTACCCAAAAATCGATCGAGAGAACTCGAAATTCCAAATCCTTGGATACGGAGCTACAAAGATTACGAAATGCATACGAAAAGCTTGCATCAGAAAGGAGTTGTGATATAACAGCACTTCTGGCTGAGAAGACGTTTGTATGGAACCAGTACAACATTATGGAGAATGACTACCAAAGTAAATTAAGGCATGAGCGTAAAGAGGTTGAATTGGCACGTTCACAAATAGAAAATCTTCTTGCTAATACGCAGAAACTTGAATCTTTGAACAACGAAAAAGATTGCACGAATGCAGCCTTGGAAAGTAAGTTGGAAAAGATGGAAGTTGATTCAACAAAATTAAAGGATGAAATTGCCAGAATGTCTCATGAGTTGGGAGTATTAAGAAATCAGCATAATGGTGCATCAGTTACACCTGTGTTAAGCCAATGCACATCTGGCTATAGAACTTGTGGCTTAGGAGTCAAGGGAAAAGAGATGGGCAGTGGTAGTATTATGGATGCGAGGAAAAAAGCATTTTCTACACAAACACCTCGTCGCAATGGAGATTCCAAAAAGGTAACTATCTTTTATGTTAGGAAAGAAGCTCATTAGGTGGCTTCTATTGATGTTTTGTGTGTTTGTTGAGCTTTTGGACGTATATTTGGGTAGCTTGTATTTGTTCCTCATTGTGTGTGTTATGTGTAATGGGCTTATATAGTGTTTTGAGGAATACTTGTCTTTGTGTGTGTCTAGAGTAGGCTTGGAGATTAATTAGCCAAACTTTTCGGAATGAATATAAATAGATTTTTCTCCAAGCAACACAGATATGGTATGTGAGTGTCCAAGTCTGTTTATACTGAAACAAACTCATAAGAAATTAATTCTTAGGTAGGTGGCCACGATGGATTGAACCATCAATCTTTTGGTTTCTTAAGGCCCTTTTGACCACTAGGCTACCAATGGTGATTTAGTTATGAGTTGAACCCACAACTTTTTGCTTTAGCTACTCTGCGGGGCTTTGTTGTCTTATGTAGCCAAGTTCGAAGTTCTATGTGCATATGATCAATTTATTCATTATAGTGATTCATTTGCAATTTAGGAATGAAGTTGCTCATATGGCTTGAGTAGAATAGTAATCTAAATGAAACACGTTGGTTCTGAAAAAGAAATCTGGAACAAAGCTGCACTCAATTTACTACTAGTACACAGGGGTATTGATAGGAAAGCAAGAAAAAAGGAAAAGGTGTAAGAATTGAGAGATTTTCGCCAAAAAGTTGTCTTCTTACTTCCTGCTCCTGTTTCTCAGCTAATATCAAATTTGAGTTACCCTGTTAAAATTTATTCTGTTGCTCAATCAAGGTTGTTGATGCAAGTAAAGTGATTGAACCTAGTTTTAGTGGTGAAAGTGCACTATTGCTATCAGAAGATAAAATAAAACTGGTTTTAGATTGTTGGCAATTAAGAATGGCTGAGGACTATCAATGGTGATTTAGTTATCAATGGCGTGTTTGGCTACCGCGGGAACAGAAGGAAAGATAAGGAAAGGGATAAAGGTAGAGAAGTGAAAGTAAATTAGTGATTGATGGGATGACAACTCTGGGAGAAGGAATTCTCCTCCCTTTTTCTCCTCATCTCTTCCCACCACTTCAAACATGCCTTAGACTAGACTGGCTACAAGTGATGGCCAACTATCGTGTTTTTGTTTGCTTCATGTATGTATGAAAGGAAATTACTTTATAAATTGTTTCTTGTTTCATCAGGAAGACGGGAGTTTAAAACGAAAGAGAGACACTACAAGTGAAGAATCAAATACCCCAAGATTGTTTACATCATCTTTCAGACCTCCCAAATTGAGGAGCAGTGTTTATGTGTAAGTTGGTACTCTAATAGTTTATTTGCAAGGTAAGCATTTAACCAAGTAATACAAGTTACTTTTATGCATATATCTCTTTTTATCTGTCTGCATTTCATATTTCAAAACTTTATTCTCTACCTGTAATCAGAAAACTTCTAAACCAGCTTAGCATAAACCTTTCTTTTAAAACTTTTGATCTGCCATTTCTTCAGAGAAATTACCGTGATTTCTTTTATTAGCTGAGGAACATACTGCAGGGTCTTTACATTATTGATAATCCAAAGCAAAAGCACATCACAACTTAATAATAATACGGTCTCCAAATTGCTGGAAACCATTTAGAGTGGAAGTAAGGCTGATAAGATATCAAAACCAACAACACCATCAACAAAACGGCGGCACCCCAAGGCGAGGCAGAACCTTCTGCAACGTAAACCGGCTCGAGCTTTGTTCTAGGCGTGATGATTACAAGCCGACCATATCTAACAATCGAGTTTGCAACGAAGACAAACACTAGAGGCAAAAGCAAGAAAAAGAGCTTAAAGTTGATGGTTGTTCTCTTCACCTGTGATCTGTAGGTTGAATATGATGAAACAGAAAGCAGAATGGCCAAGATTCCAAGTATTGCAAGAAGAGGAGCTGGTGGTAGAGATATGGAGCCCAATGCCTGTTCTGCCCATCCTTGTTTCCAGGTTGGGCCTCTTCTCTCCCTTATCAACCAACCCATTTGAGATTTTCTTTTTGTTTGCTTCTCTCTGTGTGTTTTGAGTTTAGGGAAATGAGAAGAATGGTTGGCCGAATATATATTATGCACAGAAAAAGATGAGGATTGTGAAATTTGCTTTTGGCATAAATTCTGTGGGGCCAGGTTGGTTTTCTAAAATTTGAGCTTTGTTTTGTGATTCGAGCTCGACGAATTTGGCATCAGTGCCAATTTGTAGTATAATCATTTTTTATCCTCACATTTGTTTCCATCTGGAAAGGCTTTTTCTTTCTTCTTCCCTAAGAATATGTTCTACTTACATTTCAATTCGTTTGTGTGAGGTTCAAATTTGAGGAATCTTAGGTGTGATCAGGCCTGAAAATTTACAGCTGATCTAGTTTCAATTACTTTCTCTGGGGAAGTGGAGCCAAAGAGGAATTGAGAAATTAATGGTACTTAGTTACTTGTTGGAGATTGATGTTAGTAGTAATTGGATAATTAATTACTTGTTTATGGAATGATATTAGTAGTAATTGAGTGATATATTTAATGTAAAATTTGATTGAGCGATTTGATAAAAGATTTAATAAGTGGTTAAGAGTAGTTGTTTACTACTAAATACTAATGAGTGGTTTTTGAATAGTGATCAGTAAACACAAATGATTGGTTTTTGAATAGTGCTTAACCATTTATCTTCTATAAAAAAACGAAGGCTTCGTAAAAAATATTAATATTTTGATAAATTTTAAATGTTTGGGTATGGATAGGCCGTATTTGTCATACAGAAAAAAAAGAAGTGTGGAATTGGGCATGTATTTGTTCAAAAGCTTACATTTTTTTTTTTCACTTGGGAGTTACTTTTTTTTTTTTTTGTAAGAATAAATTAATAAAGTTGAAAAGTGTGATAGTTGTTTTTTTCAAAAGTGATTTTAGTTCCTTTGGAGAGAATGATTATAGTTGTTGTTATTGCTATAGTGCTGAGTTTTAGTAATTGCATGAGGTAGAAAAAACAAAGCTAAAATTGTGTTCATTTTTTTTTTCTAGAAAATGAGAGATAAATCACTACTTCTCAAGAATCACTCGATTATATTTGATAATAAACAATCATTCTTAACCACTCATCAAACCCTCGATTAAATATTCTATCAAATTTCACTTCAAGCATATCACTCAACCTCTAATTAAAATCAATCCCTAAATAAGTAATTAATAATCCAAAAGTTACTAACATCAATCTCCAAACAAGTATCAAACTACCATTAAACCTTCCACTTCACTCCACTCTACTTTCTTTTCTACCAAAAACAATCACACTGATATGGTAGTTTATTTTCTCTCAAATGCTATAGTATACAATCTAATATTTCATCAAATATTTATCAACTACCTCTTAATCGTTAAGTATCATGAGCTATGCTTTAATTAACATCAATATTTTCAGATATAGGAAGGAGAGTTTTTCTTATTCATATATTTCACTGAAGGTTCCTATTTATACATTCATGTACAATTAACCAGCTAATGGTATTTATCAACTAAACATTGTAACTAACTTGGTTTAACAGAATGGGTTAGCTAGCCTTTTTAACTAATATCTTGTTAGCCTCCTCTCAAGGTGGACATGAGTATAGATTGCGAATGCCCATCTTGAACATTAAATCTCTTATTGAAGCGGCAGGAAGTGGCTAGGTGAGCATATCACCTAGTTGATTGGATGTTCGGATAGGCAGTAAGCGAAGGAGTCCTTGTTCAATCTTCTAACGAACGAAGTGACAGTCTATTTCTATATGTTTTTTCCCTTCGTGGAAGATAGGATTAAAGGCTATTGCAATTGCTGCTGTGTTTTCGCAATAAACCAATGTTGGGGCCGAGAGGTTTATATGCATATCCTTGAGGATGTAGGAAATCCAAGTGATTTCACTGAATACGCTCGCGAGGACTTTATACTCGGCTTCGGCAGATGATCGAGAAACTGTGGTTTTCTTTTTGGTTTTCCATGAGATAAGAGAATCTTCTAGGAAAATACAAAAACATGTTACTAAACGTCGGGTATCAATGCACGCTCGCCAATCAGAGTCCACAAACGCCTTTAGTTGAATGTTTTTTGTTGTGTAGAAGAAAACCTTGTCTTACACTTCCTTTCAAATAGCGAAGTAGGTGTATCATTGCCTTCCAATGATTTGTGGTAGGAGACGACACATATTGGCTAAGTTTATGGACAGTGTATGTGATATCCGATCTTGATATTTGAAGGTACAATAGCCTTCCAACTAATCTTCTATAATTTGATGCATCCTCAGATGACAGGGTTGTGCCAGTAGCCGGAGAAAGCCGAAGTTGAGGAATCATAGTCTATGATGCTGGTTTGGCTCTAAGAAGGCCATAATCTTCCAGGATTTGTAGGCAATATTTATGTTGAGATAGATATATTCCTTGGTGGGATCGAAGCAGCTCTAACAGGTCTTTTAACATGAACTTTTGTTTTGAGGAGTGCTTTCACTTTTTCTACTTTAGTTATGGATGAACAAGCGAGAAATAAAGGTCATTCATAAGAAGCAATCTCCCCAAAATGTTAATGGACGAGCGAGAAGTAAAGGTCATTCATCGACATATACCAATAGGGCAACAAAGCTGCATCCATGTCCTTTAGTAAAAAGTGAATGATTACCTTTTAGTGAAATCAAAGGATGTTAGAACTCCAACAAATTTAACAAACCATTGTCTTGAAGCTTGTTTATGATCGTATATGGACTTGTTTAGTTTACAAACAAGAGATTTTGTACAAGATTTCTCTTTGTTGTAGTATCCGGGAGGAATTGCCATGTATACTTCTTCAAATAGATCGTCGTTTAAGAAAGCGTTGTTAATATCCATCTCAAGCAAAGGCCATTCATAAGAAGCAGCAGGAGAGAAAAATTTTAACTGTTGTTATCTTGGCTGCTGGAGAAAAGGTGTCAAGATAGTCAATCCCTTCTTGTTGGTTATATCCTTTTGCAACTAACCGAGCTTTGTAGCAATCAACTGACCCATCTTGCTTATATTTAACTCGGTATACCCATTTATAACCGACTGCATGGTGATTAGGGGGTAAGCTACAAGATCCCATGTATGTGTTCTTTCTAGTGCTGCAATTTCATCATCCATTACGACTTTCCAATGGTTATCTTTGATAGCTAGATGAAAATGAGTCGGTTCAGAGACAGTTGTAATGTTTCATAAAAAGGATTTAGACTTTTCAGACAATCTATTGTAGTTGATATAGTTGTTTATGGGATGAAAACATGATCCTTGCTGAGTTATGTTCTGCAGAATATTGCAATGATATGATTCCAAATATTTTCGGGGATGATGTTCCCTTGTTGACCTTCTTGGCATAAAGATATCAATTGCACTTTGGCTGTCATTATTTTGAATGATAGCCCCGTGGTGATGTGTTAAGGGTTGGTTCATCAGTCAGAGAGCTAGTTACAGTAGGGAAAGCACAAGCAACTCAACAGGATCTATGACTGGAAGTTGATCAGCAGTTGATACATGATTATCAATAGGAGCAGCAGTGTTGGCATCCATGTAATATTCAGATTTTGTCTGTTGTAAAAGATTAGTAGAATGAGAATCACTAGCAGGGATTAGTGAACCAACAACTTCATTATCAAGATTCATATGTAAACTTCCTTGACTATCAACCTCTATGTTGATCTAATGAGGTATAAAACCTTCCAATGGTTTAGGCAAAATTGTTGTTGGAAAGGGATCTATAGGTGTGGATTTTATTTTCTTATCATCAAAGGGATAAGACTCTTCATGAAAATAAATATCCCTTGATAAGAAGAACCTCTTTGTTTTGATGCATAAACCAGATATCCTTTTACTCTGTGAGGATACCCAATGAAGACACAAGCAGATGCTCAAGGATCAAATTTCCCTCTATGAGTGTGCAATGTAGAAGAGTAACATAGGCATCTGAAACTTCTCATATTTGAGTAATCAACTGGTTTTCCATTCAAAATTTCAAAGGGGGTCTTGTTTACAAAAGTGGCATAGGAATTCTATTGACAATATAAGTGGATGTAAGAATACAATCTCCCCAAAATGTTAATGTAACCTTAGACTGCAAATATAGGGACCGAGCAACATTTAGGAGGTGTTGATGCTTTCTTTCTACCACCGAATTCATCTAGGGGTTTCAACACATGTAAATTGATGAATTGTTCATGTTGTTTCAAAAAAATCTTTAAAGATTAACTCGAGTGTATTATCAGACTGAAAGGTTTTGATTGTTTTAGAGTATTCGGTTTTGACTATATTGAAGAAACGTGGGATAGTGTGAAGAGCATCTGATTTAGAATTCATCAAAAACACCTAAGTATATCGAGAAGAATCGTCAACTAATGTCAAGAAGTACTTATATCCTTTATAAGTAGGTACCTTGAAAGGGCCCGATGTATCACAATGTATCAAATCAAAGATATCTGGGGCAACATGATTATTAAAAGGAAAAGACATTCTACGTTGTTTGCTAAAGGACAAATTGTACATAATTTCAAGGCACATCTAGAGTATTCTAAGGTGTCTTTCATCAGCTCCGATCTTTTGGTAGATAAGTGGCCAAGTCTATGCCACACAATTGCAGAAATCAGGCTAGCGCAAACTTGAGTCTGGAAGGAAAGTTTATATACTCCACTGTCACACTTAGCCCTACCAATCATCATTATACAATCCTTGTCATGTATCTCACAAGTGTTTCCCAAAAATTTCAATGATACATTATCAGATTTTAATAAGCATCTGACAGATAGCAAGTTGAAGGCAAAATTCGGTTTATATAGCACACGAAGAAGAACAAGATCTTTATTCAATACTATGTCACTAATGAAATCAACAGAAACTTGAAAAGCAGTCGGTAAAACTACAGAAAGACCCAAGACATTACGCTAATTATGGAAAAGGAAATGCCAAAAAGATATGTGACGGGCTGCACCAGAATCAATAACCCAACATTTTTCATTATCCACGACTGAAATACTAGAAAAAGATACTTGAAACATGGTTATAGCTTCCAGTTTCGTCTCTTGTGGATTGGACTTGAGCAAGTTCATTAGTCTTGAACACTGATCTGCACTCAAATTGTTAAGAAAGTCAGACGAAGAGGATTGTGTTGTTGAACTCGAGACTGTTGCAGCTGCTCTGATGTTTCAAGGTATGGATCCATTACGAAACCTAAAACCTGGAGGATAACCATGAAGTTTATAGCACTTGACAATGGTATGTCTTTTCCCTCCACAGTGTGTGTAGGTCGAACAAAGGGCTTCCTTCTTCTTCCATATTTTTTTTATGAAGCAAGAAGGAACCACTGGTTCAAGTGAAGAAATTATTTGCTGATTTTTGTCCTTTTTCTTGTATAACAAGGGAAAAGACTATGTGAATTGAAAGAAAATGATCTATTAATAAAATCTGTGTTCGAACAGTAGAGAAATAATCATTAAGACCCATCAAGAAAAGCATAACGTACTCTTTTGTAAATGATCTCAAACTTCGCTAAGCCTATGCAAGAATAAGTATATTCTGGTCGAAAATCACATAGTTCCTGCTAAAGAACCTTCAACTTCATGTAATAAACTTCAACGGATTGGCCTCCTTAAATAGTCGTTACTAAGGATTTCCTTAATTGAAATATTTTGGGGCCATTTCTTTCTTTGAATTGTTCGGCTAATTCTTTCTATATTAATTTCTTGAGCCAATCCAGTATAGACGATTCCGACGACAATTTCTTTTGACACAAAATTGAGGATCCATGAAGCGATTATGTCATTGACATGTTTCCACAAAGCAGCCAATTTATTGTTTGTACTTGGAGGTTGCTTGATTTTTCCATTAACAAAACCCTCTTTGTTCTTTCTTGTTAAGGCAATTAGTTTTGCCCGTTTCCATGGAGTATAGTTTGCTGCTCCCTCAAGTATCTGAGTTACAAAAACGTTCGTAAAATTAAAAGAGTGATGCATATGAAAAGGATTCAAGGGCGAATCAAGGTCATCGTATTCATCACCGCTTGCTTGGGTCGCCATCGGAAAATCACGAGAAGAAGTGAGAAGAAAGATTAAGGGCAGGAAAGACTACTAACAAACTAAAAGGCCGAATTTCTCGAAGGTTTCTCTCTGATTCCTCTTTGAAAAGTTTGTGAAGGAGTTTCGTTGTTGGTGGCTTGAAGTGGTGCTTCTCCTTGTTCTTAGCAGTAGATAGGAGGTGGCAGAGGTTGTTTGGAGATATGGAAGAAGCTTTCCAGAACCAGCTAGGAAATATGAGAATAACAGAGGATGAGAAGAGCTGTAAGTGGGAGGTGGGAGACAATGAACTAGATTTGGCTATAAGAAGATTAAGAAACTCAGCCTTCTGCAAGTTGCTAACTAATAGGTCGTTCAATGTGGAAATATTTAGATCGTTTATGGCTAAAGTTTGGGAGCTGGAGAAGGAAGTGGAGATAGATACCTGGGGAAGGAATGTTTTTCACTGTAATTTTAAGAATGAACAAGATAAACATAGAGTGGTGGAAGGGGGGCCATGGCTGTTTGACAAAGGGCTGCTGGTTTTTTAAGAATCTTATGGAGATGTTTCCCTGAGGAATTGGATTTTAGGTATGCTCCTTTTTTAATTCAAATTAGAAAATTTCCCCTCTGTTTTACTGAAAATTATGCTAGAATGCTGGGAAATAAAATTTGGGTTTTTTGGAAGTGGATATTGATGATAAAGGGAAATGTAGAGGTAGTGTGTTGAGGATCAAAGTTAAGATTGATATAATGAAACCTCTAAAAAGAAAGATGTTCATCAAGATTGGGTCTATGAGAGAGGATCAATGGATCTGTTTTTCTTATGAAAAACTCCTAGAGATGTGCTATGGATGTGGGAAATTAGGCATATTTAAAGGTTTTGTAAAGAAAAGAGGAGTGAAGAGAATGTGAGCTTGTTGTATGGGGAGTGGATGAAGGCATCTTGGCCTGTCTCAGATTCCATGGCACCACTGGTTAAAAACAGAGGGAGTCGGGCTGTTGGCCATATGCCGAATTTTGATGAATCGATTAAAGGGATGGGTTCGGACCAAAGGGGGGAGAGGCGAGAATGGGAAAGGCAAAATGACGAGAGCAGGAAGGTGGAAGAGAGTAGATTGCAGAGAGAAGCAAGGGAAGAGAGTGATGAGAAAAGTGTGGCAGAGAAGAAATAAAGATTAGGGAAATTCGTCGGATGGGGCGAAGGGGAGATGAATGGGGAAGATCGGAGCCAGTGTATCGAAGTCGAGGTCAGGGAGCAGAGAATCAGAGATCGAGGAGGAGGCGATTGGAAAATTGCAGAAATTGTAGAGGAAGTTGAAGGGCCAGGCAAAGACTGTCGGTTTATTCGTATATCTGAGAAGAAGACGTTGGTGAGCGCTGAGCAAAACCTGACCTGCACATTGAAGTTTGGTGAGAACAGACTGGGCGAGACTGACAACGAAGCAGAAGGAGGTGTGTTGGGCAAGCTTGGCAATTTGGGAGCTATTGGGCCGAATTTGGGCCAGTTGGAGTTTTTTGGGGAGGATAAAATTAATTCGTTGGGTAAGGCTGAAATAGAAATGGATAAAAGACTAGGAGTTGGCCTAGAAAGTGGGCTGGACTAGAAGTCAAACAAAACTGGGTTAGGTTATTTGGATGGGATTAATGGGCGAAGGAGAACTCAGGAAGCAAATGAAAATGATGGGCAAATTAGGGAGGCTATAATTACTAGTAGCCAAAAACAAAAGGGAGAATTGTTGGGATTAAACGAGCAGGAAAAGAAGGTTTCGGCTAATCTCGAAAAGCGAGGCATACTGCTGGGCTTGAGTCAGTCGTTGAGGAGCCAAAAAAGAGGGAATTGGAAAAGGAGAGCTAGAGAAAAAAGTGGGATTAAAGAAGTGGGAAGTGGTGTGGAGAGTGATGAAATCAGTAAAAAGCACGGGTTGGATGGGGATGACGAAACAAATATTTCTAAGAAAGCTAAGTTTATGGACACTTCGGATGGGAGTAGGATATCGGCGGAGGCTTTGAATCAGCCCCGCCGGACGCAATGAAAATCATGAGTTAGAATGTTCGGGGATTGGGGAATCCTCGAGCATTCAGAGCACTTCGGTACAAGGTGCAAAAGTTTTGGCCCCAAATGTTGTTTATTTCGAAATCTAAAGGTGGTGATAGGCTGGCGGTTTAGGTGAAGGTTGAAACTAATTTTGAGAATTGTTTTTTTGTTCCAAGCGAAGGTAATAGTGGCGGACTGGTGCTTTTGTGGATGGATGAGTGGGATGTGCAGGTGAATTCTTATTCACCGGGTCACATCGATGTGTCTATTTTTTATGGTTGCAGTTCGTGGAGGTTCACAGGTTTCTATGCTAACCTGGTGATGGTTAAAATGAAGGATTCCTGGAATCTGCTTCGGCGTCTTCATTCGCTGTATAGTCTTCCTTGGGTGGTGGCAGGTGACTTCAATGAAGTTCTGTGTATGTCTGAGATTGTTAATGGGGGAGGTGAGGAATAGAGCTTCGGTTCAGGGCTTCCAGGAGGCGGTTGATCCTGGGCACTCAGGAGATACTCATACGTGGTGCAGAAATTGGAGGAAGGATGACTCGGTTCGTGCTCGGCTAGACAGGTTCTTGATTTCCTCTTCTCTTATTCCTTTAATTGATAATTTTATTGTTGAGCACCGTAATTTTCATTTTTCTGATCATAGACCTATTACGACTAATTTTAATTGGATTTCTAACGCCAATAATTTTTTTTTTGCAAGAAAAAAATTGTGAGATTTGAGAATGCTTGGGCTAACTTTGAAGAATGCAGAAATATTGTTCGTGATAAGTGGGCAGAGAGAAGAATTTGGTTACAAAGTACTATTAATGTCTCTGAAAAAATTGAGAATAGTTTGAAGGAGCTTGTTAAGTGGCACAAGAGCAGGATAGGGGGGGGTCGATCCGGGGGGCTATCATTAGAAAAGATGCGGCGTTGGCCGTCCTTAACTCGAGTGAGACTGCTCCCTCTCATGAGATCAGAGAGCTCGAATGGCAAATTGTTGAGCTCCTTGTCGTCAAAGAAATTTTCTTGAAGTAGAGATCTCGGGATGATTGGTTGAAATAGGGAGATAGGAATACTAAGTGGTTTCACCAGAAAGCTTCTCAAAGGAAGAAGAAAAACCGGATCGTGAAAATCAAGAATCAAATGTGTAATTGGGTGAAAGGTGATTTCGAGGTTAGTAAAGTGGCGGTCAATTATTTTTTGAATATGTTTAGGGAGGAAAATATCTCTGACGGGGATATATTTGAAGCGATAGAAGGCGTTGATAATATTATTACGGAAGAGGACAATATGCTGATTAATATTCCTTTTTCCATGGAGGAGGTTAAAATGGCGCTGAAAAGTATGAATCCTGATAAGGCTCCTGGTCCTGATGGAGCTAATGCGTTCTTCTTCAGAAAGTATTGGGATATTATGGGCGATGAGGTGTCCATGGCTTGTTTAGGGGTTCTCAACGACAATGTAGATATAGCCCCCCTGAACGAGACATTTATTGCCCTCATTCCAAAAGTTCTGAACCCGGTCAAGATGGAAGATTTCAGGCCTATTAGTCTCTATAACACTATTTATAAAATTATTGCAAAAATGATTGTTAATCGTATGAAGCCCCTGCTTGATAAAATTATCTCGCCTAATCAATCGGCTTTTGTGCCGGGAAGGCTTATTTCAGACAATGTGATGATTGGGTTTGAATATATTCATGTTATTAATCATAAAAGGAAAGGTAAAGATGGGTGGGTGGCGCTGAAACTTGATATGAGTAAAGCCTATTATCGAGTTAGTTGGAGATTCATTCTCAATTTGATGAAAGCGCTGGGCTTCAATGATGATTGGATTAGGAAGATCATGAATTGCATCTCCTCGGTTCGCTCGAGGGTGCTGATTAATGGAGCCCCCCAGGGGTCCATAGTTTCGGGCAGAGGTCTGAGGCAGGGAGATCCTTTGTCCCCGTATCTCTTCCTGATTTGTGCTGAAGGTTTATCGGCTCTCCTTCGTAGGGGGAAAGGACAGATAAGTTCAAAGGCTTGAAAATAAATAAATTTTGCCCTTCTATTTCTCATATTTTCTTTGCTGATGATAGTTTGCTTTTTTTCAGGGCTTCGGAGGCTGACTGCCTGGCAATTAAAAAGATTATTGATGTGTATGGGATTGCATCGGGACAAGTGGTCAACTCCGATAAGTCTACTGTGATGTTTAGCAAAAACGTGGAGGGGCTTGAAAGGTCTAACTATGTAATATTCTTGGGGCCAAAGCCATTAGGGATCTGGGGTGCTACTTGGGTATGCCATCTCAAGCAGGGCGTAATAAAAAACAGCTGTTTCAAAAGATCTTGGGCCGCGTTAGGAATTGTCTTCAAGGATGGGAAGGTAAAATTCTTTCTAAAGGGGGTAAGGAAATCCTTATTAAGGCAGTTTTTCAAGCCATCCCCACGTATACTATGAGTTATTTTCGTATCCCTCGGGAGATCTCTGTGGAGATGGATCAAGCTTGTGCGAACTTCTGGTGGGGGTGTGAGAATGTGCGTAGTAAGGCTCATTGGATGAGTTGGAAAAAGTTGTGTTCGAGTAAAGAAAGAGGTGGGTTGGGGTTCCTCTGTCTGAGCTAGTTCAATCAAGCCTTGCTCGCCAAGCAAAGTTGGATAATTCTTAGGGAGCCTGATAGCTTAGTGGCAAAGGTCCTGAAAGGCCGCTACTTTAGGGATGGGGATTTCCTAGGTGCGCAACTGGGGAGATCTCCGTCTCTTATCTGGCGAAGTGTGCTTTGGGGTCGTGATCTCTTCCGGCATGGTTATAGGTGGAAGGTGGGCAAAGGTAACATGATTGTGATGGGCAGAGATCTGTGGCTTGGCAGGGCGGATAATCCATTTGCGTTTTCTGTTCATCCTCCATGGAAGGACATGAAAGTGGCTAACATCATTAATGGCGAGCGTAAGTGGGATGTTGGGAAAATTGAAAGCATTTTCTCTTGCAAAGAGGCCAGGATCATTCTGGGATCTCCGCTAGGGGAGAGGGCCAAGGAGGATGAGATTATTTGGAACCTTAGTCCGAATGGGGCTTTCAGCGTCAAAAGTGCCTACCACCTGGCGATGAACTTATCTATCACTGCTATGCCATCCCTCTCTGATTTCTCTTGTAGAGTTAAGGTTTGGAAGTCTTTTTGGAAGGTTGACATTGCCCCTAAGATTAAAATTGGGGCGTGGAACTTGTTAAATAATGCTATCCCGTCCAAAGAGAACATTTTGAGAAGAGGGGTGGATACTTATGGTTTTTGTTTATTGTGTGGCAGAAGTCTGGAATCGAATTTGCATATTAGTAAAGATTGCAAAGTGGCGATTAAAGTTTGGTTACATTTCTTTCCTGCAATTATTGATTTATTTTCTTTTTTCAGGTGTGTTAAGAACGGGGAAGACTTTTGGGAGGGAATGATGGCTAGAGTCCCATGTCACGATCATCCAAAAATCATGATTGTGATCTGGCAGTTGTGGAATTACCGCAATTCTTTGCTTCATGGTTCTCATGATTCTTTTAATACGAAGCTTACTGTCATAGTCTCTGAAGCGATTAATTCTTACTCTTTTATCTCTATCTCGGGTGCAGGTGACAGGGTTCATGTGGATGAAGAGGTTTGTGTCCCGGTTGATTGGAAGCCTCCCCCGGCTGGTCGGTGGAAGCTGAATGTGGACGGTTCTGGATGCCCAGTCTGGGATTGAGGGATTAGGGTGGATTGTTCGTGACGATCGGGGTCGTTCTTTATTGTTTGGGGCGCGAAAGAATATCAAGGCTTCCTCAGCAATTATGATCGAAGGGCTGGCGTTGAAGGAAGGGTTGAAGCACATCTTGAATGCAAACATAAACCCTCTCCCCTATATCTTGGTGGAATCTGATTCTCGCAATCTTATTGACATGGTTAATGGTATTTCTCAAGATATTTCTAATATCAACATCATTGTTGAGGATGTAATGGATTTAATTACTCGGTTTCAGGGGTTTTGTTTTTCTTTTTGTAAGCGCGGTTGTAATTGTGTAGCAGATTTGCTAGCTAAGCCGAGGGTGGCGCCTAGGCCCCTCTTGTGGTGCGTTTTGGACAATTTTGTGCCTTGTGATTGTATAGATGTCGGTTGGAAGGAGTGTCTTCCCCCTGAGGTGCTCACTTCAGTTATGTTAGAGCTTCCTGGCTCTGGGTTTGTTGGTTAATGAATTGGTTCTTTATTTCAAAAAAAAAAAAGTGCAGAAAAGACTAATCGAAAAGCGGAAGAAGAGAGCTTAAATTTGCTCTGATACCATTTCAGATATAGGAAGGAGAGTTTTTCTTATTCATATATTTAACCGAAGGTTTCTATTTATACATTCATGTACAATTAACCAGCTAAAGGGTATTTATGGACTAAACATTATAACTAACTTGGTTTAAGAGAATGGGTTAGCTAGCCTTTTTAACTGTTAAATATATACATTTATATGATAATTATATAAAGGAAATGTTATATTAGTTGAAATAAAAATAGGAGTTGTTATAAATGAACCCAGTAATCGAAGGAAGAACTATTTTGTAAAATTCATCGATTTATGAAAATTACTTTCAAATATTTAGATTTAAAAAAATATTAAATAACTAAATTCTAACTTTATCTAAATCATACTAGAGTCGAATACATAATTTTACCTAATTTTATTTTTGTTTTTAACTTCTTGATTTCTCCATTTTTAAATATTTATTTTGAATGTTTATATTGATTCAATTTTAATTCAAAATATCAAAATGTCTATTTTAGTATTCAACTTTTTGCCCTTTTTTTCTGTTTATATATGAATATTCAATAAGCACAAATCAATGATTACATTTCTGGACAAGTAACTGAATGGAAGAGACAAAAAGAGAGTTAGTTTAGTGGATATTCATATTCCATTAACATAAGAGATCAACATAAATGTTATATCAAATGTTTTGTTTATTTAAGTCTTTATAAAATGATCAAAATAATCATGTCAAATGAATCGATTGTTTTTAAGTTATTGAAAACTATTCATTTATTTGATGGAAAACAAATAAGAAGAGGAATGATAATTTAAAACTATGAAAATAAAGTATACAAAATTATGCTATAAATGAAATGTTCTACAAAAATACTATAGTTAAAATGGTAGGTTTAAAATTGTAATATATGATTGACTTTTTTTTTTATATAATAATTAAATTATAAAATAGTAAAAAACAAAAGGAATATATACCCTGCATATATCAATGACCAAAGTAAGGTTGTGACTTTAAATCTTTAACCACCTAAATAATATTCTCATCCCTAATTCTAAACAAAGTTTTCTTTTTTACATTTAAAAAAAAATCAAACATTAATCATCATAACTCTAAACCATTCCACATTTTATTGTTCCCTATCCCCAAATAAAAACACCACCTGTTAAGATTATAGTCCCAGTACATTAAGAATGATTTTTTTTTTTTTTAAAAAAAGCCAAAGAATTACCCATAAAACTCAATAAAGTTCTTACTATTTTCAAAGAGATATGAGGTGCAGATAACCCCTTCAAAAAGTTTGGTTTGGATCTTCATAGGTCGAGGGAGCCGAAAGAAAAGAAACTAGAAACCTAACAATGGGCGAGTAGATCCAACACTAAATTGCACGATCTCAAACAATAGGAAAATAAGAATTCTCAAACTCGGAAATGGACTCCCGAATGTCATCAATGATCTCATTGAATTCTAAAAGATCTCAACAAAAGAGTAAAGATTTAGTGGTATCAGTGCACAACCATGAAATCACAAGTTCAAATCCTCCCACCTTTGATTGTTGTAATGTAAAAAAAGATTTTTTTTTTAATCCAAATAATTACACGAGTAAGATCTTATATAAGAATAGATTGTGTGTGTCTATGTTCTTTTATACAAAATATTTTGGTATGTGTGTTTGAGCAATACTTAGTTATTCCTTGTCTCATATCAATGAAGATGTTTGTCATCACTTATATATTCATGATCTTCTCTTCTTCTATTGGATGTAGGACGTTTTGTAAACTTTCAAAGTACTCAAGCTCCCTCCTATAATATTGGGACTTAACTCCTAAAGAACACGAAGATAGTCAGAACCTATAATATCGATGAGCTTCCTTTGGACTTACCCCTCACAAGAGAACTCCAATGACCGTTGTAGCGGCTGCTGATGGCTAACAGTTCAATAATAACACTGGTCTACCATTTTCCAAATATCCCAACAAAATGACTAAAATGCTCTCTCGAGAAATCCCACCCTCAATCAACCTTTATATATGGCTTTACAAACTCTCACCAAAGTGCTAAGTTAACCTATCCAACTAACCATAGTAAATAAAGATATATCATAGTAAATTTATAAGTCATAAATATTGAAAATTACAATCTGGACGAACATATCATATCGACAAAAGAAATTATATCTCATTTTGAATTCAATATAATGTCATAATTCTAGAGAAAATTGGATCGGGACTTGCTCAAAACGAGCAAAACATAATGATCTTCAAACCCTCAGAACTCAAACAAATTGTCAAAACTTGAGCACGGGAGTGAACTAAATTCACCAATGACAACTACAACATGTTCCAACAAATAATATCTCAAAAAACAATGAAATCACAACAAAACAAGATTTCAAAACATAATGTTGCTAAATAACATGAAATCAAATTATAGAAGAATCACCTTCAAACGACATAAGCAGAACAAACAAAGTTAATAAGTTCAGGAAAACAAACTCTAGATAATCTAAACGATCGAAAAATAAAAGACTTGAGCCAAACAAAACTTTTCATGTTAGTGCTGAATAAACTCGATCCATGTACAATTCCTACCCTTACTAGTTCCAAAACCACTGCCAAATGCTATAACAACAAACCTTCTATCAACAAGCTCGTCTTATTTAATTATTTCTTGTCTATTTTTATATTTTTCAAGTTCATTTATTTTATAATTTTATAAATTTCTTTGGATGGAATCAATTCTTAATTTATAAGAATAATATATACTCTTAAAATAAAGTTTTCACAGTATGCAGAGTTGGATCATACAATTCTTAGTAACCCATGCCATGTTCTTTTCTTTCAGTTTACAAAAATGAGATCGGACCAAATCCATGATTTCTTAATTATCTAAGTCTTCGCTAATATTTTAGAGAGTGTCTAATAATATAAATATTTGATGTTTAAGGAATTCCACGTGGCGTGTAGTCAGAAATTTATATTCTTTATCAGTTAAATTCAAATCTTAATTATTTTTGCTATGAACAACTAAATATGAAGTTAGATTTTGAATTTGTAGCCTCAAACACAATAGAGTATAACTCGTTTTGGTCAATTAAACCAAACTCTTTTCCACAAGAGCTTGTCTCTCCTTAATAAGGAGGTTTTCAATTTTAGCACTGCCAATTCGAATACTCAATGAAAATAAAATATAGACTGCACACGCTTGACATTATTTATTTTTTTAATAGAAAGAACAAACAACTGACACGCAACAAAGAAAAAGAAACAAAAATAATGGAAAAAGAAAACAAGCAAAGAAATAAACAAGGGATTCAACTTGAACCAAAATGGAAGAACAATCAAATGACGCTGCAAATTTTAGTAGACAGTCTGGTAAAGAGGGAGAGAATATGAAGAATAATAACTCAAGTAAAGTAATTACTGATCGGCATACTCTTCTTCATGATCCTCAAACTCAGCATCATCATCAACTGTGGCGTCCTGATACTGCTGATACTCAGCAACCAAGTCATTCATATTACTCTCCGCCTCTGTAAACTCCATTTCATCCATTCCTTCACCTGTGTACCAATGCAGAAAAGCCTTTCGCCTAAACATGGCCGTGAACTGCTCGCTCACCCTCCTGAACATCTCCTGAATCGAGGTCGAGTTCCCGACGAATGTCGACGCCATTTTAAGGCCCATTGGAGGAATATCGCATACGCTTGACTTCACGTTGTTCGGGATCCACTCCACGAAGTAGGATGAGTTTTTGTTCTGCACGTTGATCATCTGTTCGTCTACTTCTTTGGTGCTCATTTTTCCTCTGAACATTGCGGAGGCGGTCAGGTAGCGGCCGTGGCGGGGGTCGGCTGCGCACATCATGTTCTTGGCGTCCCACATTTGCTGGGTCAGCTCTGGAACTGTGAGGGAGATGTACTGCTGGGAGCCACGAGAGGTGAGAGGGGCAAATCCCACCATGAAGAAATGAAGTCGAGGGAATGGGATCAGATTCACTGCCAATTTCCTCAGGTCTGAGTTCAGTTGACCTGGGAATCTCAAGCAACATGTTACTCCACTCATGGTTGCAGAGATCAAATGGTTCAGGTCACCAACTGTACATATAACAAAATTGACTAATATCAAAATCCAAATCAGTTTCTCTCAAGTGGACATGTTACTTCTTCATTTGACTAATATCAAATTTTGATAGTTCAATAATAGTGCTTCTCTTAAAAATGTTTAATATCTAATTCAAAAATAAGAGAGAGAGAGGTTACAGCTAGGAGTGCTGAGCTTTAAGGTTCTGAAGCAAATGTCATATAGAGCTTCATTATCAAGGACCATGCATTCATCTGCATTCTCAACCAATTGGTGAACTGAAAGAGTGGCATTATATGG
>JBBMEG010000015.1:8408847-8430670 GCA_037832605.1 Cyclanthera cordifolia | reverse complement strand
GTGACCGACACCAAATATCCGTGTTTTTGAAATTTTTTTTGTTTGACCGACACCTATTCCCTTATTTGTAGTAGTGTGAATCATTTTTCTTCAATTGTTTTTTGATTTGAGAGTCAATCATTTTTTGTTTTGGACTTCAATCAATTTTTGTCATCGTTTAAAAGTAGTATATCACTCATTAACGTTTCAATACTCTCATATTTCACTGTTACGGTAAATTTATTGAAGTCTATTAATTAAAAGTTCAATGATTTAAGTCTATCAGTCCTGATTAAAGTTCATTAGTGAAGCTGATTGAAATCTATCAATGAAATGATTGAAGTGGATAAGTGAAACTGATTGAAGTTTGTAACTTCATTCAATTCGGTGATAGACTTCAATCAAAATCAGTGGCTAGAGTTTGGTGGTGTCGGCGCAACGCGTGGCAGCAGGCGACAGAAAACGACAAGTGTGTCTTACCTTGTTGAAAGCTCTTCACTTCGTGAGCATAGATTGAGTCTCAATTTTGCAAACAGAGATATCTAACTTCGTAGATCTAAAAAAAATTGCTTCAAGGTTATTCACAAGAAAAGGAAAAAGTTTTGGGGCGGAGAAGCTGACAGTGAAGTCGCCGGCATGGAAAATCCACTCAAGGAAAGTCAAGATGAATGGGAGGGTAAAAAGGAAGAACACCACCGGATTCCAGTCCAAACGAGAAGAATAACACAATTACAAAAATATGTTTAGAGAAATTACATGTACTTGGTCTCTTTATCACAATTTCAAATTTTTTTTACATGGAATAAGAAAAGTAAGTTAAAAAGAAAAAGTAAACAAAGAGGAATAGGCAAAGCAGTGGCAAGATAAAGAAATAGGGGGCAGAGGTAGAAAGGGAAAAATGGAAAAATAAAGAAAAAATCTACTATAAATAAGTTCAAAAAAAAAAAAAAAAATTGTGCTATGGTCATTTCAAAAGTTGTTAAACACGTCAATTTTCCTAAAAAATTTAACAATTTATAGACATTTTTGAAACAAATTTTAACAATTTTTCATTCAAATTTAACGACAAAGATTTTTATAAAACATTTTATAAAGTTCAGAAATATATTTCAAAATTCAAACGAATATTGAAACAAATATAAAGTTCTCGAGTATCTTTCCTAATTTATCCGTCGGTTTCATGGAATTTCGTTTTCTTTTTGTAAGCAAGGTTGTAACCGAGTCGCTGATTTTTTGGCTAAGCCGTTGTTGGTGGCTAGCCCTCTTTCGTTGTGTTTGTTGAACTCCTATGAGAATTGCATTTGTGAGGTTGGAGGTTGGGTGGATTGCCTTCTCCATGAAGTGCTTGTGGTTGTGGAGCTCCAAGTCCCCTGGTTTCTTTAACGAAGGTTTTGTTCTTTTTCAAAAAAAAAAAAAAAAAAAAAAAAACCTAAAAAAAAAAGAGAAAAATCTTAAAAAGAACATGATGATGCCACGGAGATTTGGAATAGAACAGTCTACTCCGCATGAAGTTTGCTTGTCCACGTCGAGCAAGCAATTATTACCCAATAAAATTTCGCCACGTTTCTTCCTAATATATTTACCGTTGGATCTTCCACGATGGCAACATTGATCAATCCAATGGATCTATATAAATACCGTTTCCTCGTTCAGAAACCAGATATCGAAGCTGCTAGGAAGTGTTGCAAAAACCATGAGGAAGTGGACGATCGCATCTGCGCTTCTCCTACTTTGTTTTCTCTCTCTCCTTCCGGATCAAGGTGTGATTTCGATTCTTCTTTTGATGATTTTGATTTCTTCGTTCGAATGCGTATCGGATTCTTCTTGCATTACGTTAATCACGATGGTTTAGGCTTTCATTTCTGGGGCTTGGGGGGTGAATTTTGGATGAATTTTGAGCTATTTTTGAGGTAAAGTTTTGTGGTATTATTGTTTCAATATGTTTCTTCTCTCATTTTTGGATGCTCAGGTCCTAGATATCATGCCAATGCTGACGCTGACGCTGACGAGGTTGTAGATCCGCCAAAGGTTGAGGAAAAGATCGGCGCCATTCCACATGGCCTCTCCACTGATTCTGATGTCGTCATGAGGTCGCTTAATGTCTAATCTCGTCGATACACTGATAGATTTGTTCTTCTTAGAATCATTTCTTAACTATATTTTTTCAAACTGTGGTTGCAGGGAGTCGGAGTCAATCTCGAAGAAAACTCTTCGCAGCAGCGCGGAGAAATTTGAGTTCCAAGCTGAGGTGTCTCGTCTCATGGACATTCTTATCAATTCTTTATACAGTAACAAGGACATTTTCCTCAGAGAATTGATCTCCAACGCTTCTGATGTTAGTTCACACTGCCTCGTCTTACTTAACCAGATCTAGATATCTTGCTATTGGAGATTAGTTGTGATTATTTTATGCTCTGCATTTCAGGCCTTGGATAAGATCAGATTCCTTTCCCTGACCGACAAAGAGGTATTGGGTGAGGGCGACAATTCGAAGCAAGAGATTCAAGTAAGTTTGACCATCATTCTTGATTTGGACATTGTTTTCTTATTTCCTTTCTGAAAAAACTCTATGTTCTAGTCGACGACCATTGCAAATATATTATCGTTCTTAAATTATAAATCGCAGATTAAGTTGGACAAAGCTAACAAAGTCCTTTCGATTCGCGATAGAGGTATTGGTATGACAAAAGAGGATTTGATTAAGAACTTGGGAACCATAGCAAAATCTGGAACTTCAGGTACGTTTAGTGTAGAACCTCACTGTATAAACCTGGGTAGGTGAAGTGTGAAAGGTGCTGAATTTTGTTATCTTCATGTGCAGCATTTGTGGAGAAAATGCAGACGAGTGGAGATCTCAATCTTATTGGACAATTTGGAGTGGGTTTCTACTCCGTGTACCTCGTGGCTGACTACGTGGAAGTGATTAGCAAACACAACGATGACAAACAGTGAGCAATCCTCATTATTTTGATTTGTGTGCCCTGGGATTTGTTATTGTAGGCTGAACTTTTCCTTGTTACAGACATGTGTGGGAATCCAAGGCTGATGGAGCATTCGCAATCTCGGAAGATACGTGGAATGAACCTTTAGGCCGTGGAACTGAAATTAGACTTTACCTTAGAGATGAAGCTCAAGAATACTTGGAAGAGGGAAAATTAAAAGTGAGTTTGGTTTCCTTTGGCAGTGCCTGCTTTATTGTTCAACCTACTTCTTGATCTTTTTTTTTTCACGGGGAAGAATAAATCATGTCCTCTGTGCTTGCTTTGGAGATTAAATTGTTCAACATACCTCCCAATAACCGTACCTTTTTTGTTTCTTCTAAAATCTAAACGGTTCTGCATGGGAGTAGGCTGAACCTTTTCAATTCACGTGGAGTATTTGCTAGTGTACTTTTTGGCTTCTGCTTATTTATTATGCGTCGACGACATATTTCAGCTGTTAATTGATTTTCTCTCTCTTGGAACTTCTATCACTTATTTTTCCTCTGTTTCAAGAAGTTAATTTGAGCCTACTTCTGAATTTATTGTTACCTTTCCTTCAATGCCTCCTGCATCAGCAATTCCTGCTCTCATAACAGTTATATGGCTCCATATGACAGAACCCTCTTGTGCATTGTTGAATTTTACTGAACTTGATCGATGTTCTCTTCATTAGTTGAAGAAAAATATCTGAGACGCATATCCTTATCTGTAATGCTTTGCCATTTTTCCGACTAGTTGAACTAAAATGAGTTTTGGCAATACTTTCTATATAGGATTTGGTGAAGAGGTATTCAGAATTCATCAACTTCCCCATTTATATCTGGGGAAGCAAAGAGATCGATGTTGAAGTTCCTGCAGATGAGGATGAATCCAACGACGAAGAAAAAGAAAAATCAGGTATGTATTGTTTTGGATGTTGCATACACATATATTACTTCACTCTTGATTGAAAAGAAACTGTCTAGTGATCACTGTTTCAGTCATTTTGATTACCTTGTCTTTAACTTGAAAACAGCTGAAAGCTCCTCGGAAGAAGGGGAAGATGATGAAGAAAAGAGTGAAGATGATGATTCGGAGAAGCCGAAGACGAAGAAAATCAAAGAAACAACTTATGATTGGGAGCTTTTGAATGATGTTAAGGCGATATGGCTGCGTAGTCCCAAGGAGGTGACAGAGGAAGAGTATACTAAATTCTACCATTCTCTTGCTAAGGTAATTGTCCAAAATGCTAGATGTGAAAAAATATTAATCAAAGCATCTTAAGCTTTAATTTTTGGATTCTAGCTCTAATGAAGTTAATGTAACATGCAGGATTTTGGTGATGACAAGCCTATGTCATGGAGTCACTTTAATGCAGAAGGTGATGTTGAATTCAAAGCTGTTCTGTTTGTGCCTCCTAAGGCTCCTCATGATCTATACGAAAGCTATTATAACAGTAAAAAATCCAACTTGAGGTTGTACGTTCGAAGGGTCTTCATCTCAGATGAATTTGATGAGCTCCTGCCGAAGTATTTGAACTTTTTGCTGGTAAATGAGTGGCCAAGTAGCTCAATAGAAATATGTCTTGACTTAATTTGTAAATTCCTTTTCTAAATTTTCATCCTCTACAGGGACTTGTTGATTCTGATACTTTACCTCTCAATGTTTCACGAGAAATGCTCCAACAACACAGCAGCTTGAAGACAATTAAGAAGAAACTCATCCGCAAGGCCTTGGATATGATCCGTAAGATTGCGGATGAGGATCCTGACGAGTCCAGTGACAAGGAGAAGAAAGGTGTGCCTAATGAATTAGATTCTTGTGATGCTATTATTAAGATGTTGATTTTATTCAGTGTTCAGTTTGATTAACTTTAAAGCTTCATTAACAAGCAGATGCTGAGAAGAGTCTCGACGATGAGAAGAAAGGCCAGTACACTCGGTTCTGGAATGAGTTTGGTAAATCAATCAAACTTGGTATAATTGAGGATGCAACTAACCGAAACCGTCTAGCGAAACTGCTCCGATTCGAGAGGTACCTTGTGTGTTTGTAAGGGTTACTTCATTGATGCTTTTATGTCTCCGAGCAATAAACTAAACGACCTCTCTTGCAGCTCCAAGTCAGATGGCAAATTGACTTCATTGGATCAGTACATCTCCAGAATGAAATCAGGACAAAAGGATATCTTTTACATTACTGGATCAAGCAAGGAACAGTTGGAGAAATCACCCTTCCTTGAGCGTTTGAAGAAGAAGAACTATGAGGTGAATTTTAAATCGGAGGTTTTTCCTCTTGGTGTTTGTCTTTATTTACCGTGCTTGTTGTTCCCTGGAAACCATCCATTCACCACAATCCCACACCTATTTTGTTCTCTTCACAGGTTATCTTTTTCACCGACCCTGTGGATGAGTACTTGATGCAATATCTCATGGACTACGAGGACAAAAAATTCCAAAACGTATCGAAGGAGGGTCTCAAACTCGGCAAAGACTCAAAGGATAAGGAAATCAAGGAATCCTTCAAGGATCTTACAAAATGGTGGAAGACTGCTCTTTCTTTCGATAATGTCGATGATGTGAAAGTTTCAAATCGATTGGACAACACACCATGTGTTGTTGTGACATCTAAGTATGGATGGAGTGCTAATATGGAAAGGATCATGCAGTCTCAGACCCTATCTGATGCTAGCAAACAAGCATACATGCGCGGCAAGAGGGTGCTCGAGATCAACCCAAGGCACCCGATCATCAAGGACCTTCGAGAGAGAATAATTAAGGATTCAGAGGTATGTTACAAATTTACGAAGAACAAAGGGTCATGTTTATGCTCAGAGCAACTGTTTGTAGGATTTAGCACGACAACATAAATCAGTTACTATAGTGAATTCAGAAACAGAATTTAAAAGTTGATTTTTCTTTTTATAATTTTAACAACATTTGGGTGGGATATTTAAACGTAGATCTTTTTAATTGTATTGATTTTGAACTAAATAGATTTAATATAGAAAATATAAAAAGTCAAAATTTTGAACTAAATAGATTTAAATAGTATTGATTCACTAGCCCAAGTCTAATAATTTGTTGACATTGGGCAATATTTTGTAAATTTCCCTCTCCTGCTTTGGTAAGAACTATAAACATGTTTTTATTATGCTTTTAAAGATAATGAGATGACATGAACATGTTTTTATTAGTTCTAACGTGATTATTTTTGTCTATAACAGGATGAGGGCGCAAAGCAGGCTGCAAAACTAATGTACCAGACAGCTCTTCTAGAAAGTGGGTTTATTCTGAGTGACCCCAAGGATTTTGCCTCCCAAATCTACAGCACCGTGAAGACTAGCTTAAACATCAGTCCCGACGCAGCTGTCGAGGAGGAAGATGAAGCGGAAGTTGAAGTGGAGACCGAATCAAAAGAAGCAGAAAGCAAATCTGAAGCCATGGAAGAAGAGGAGCCAATAAAGGATGAGTTGTAGATTGTTTAATAACTTAACAAAAGCCGGACTTAACTGGCATAGAGCTGCTAATCTCTTCTTCTTCATCATCCTCGGGCTTCGTTTGGCGTTAAGTCGAAGAAGTTCAGAGCATGGAAGAGAAGTTGGTATGGTTTTTTTATTGTTAGAGATTTAGTAAACGTTTTTGTTTGTTAGGAAATTTGTGTTAGTTTTGTTGGATACTTCTGGTTATTCTCTCCTGTTGGTGTTCTACATTTCTGTGACGCTTTGTTGTGGATGCGCATGGAAGATTAAACAAATTTTGAAAGCATGTTTCTTGAGCTATCTTTTGAAAGACAATCAACCCTTTAATTTTTTTTCGTTGATTTAGGAATAAAAGGCCATACAAATTTGAAGGAAAAAAAAAAAGAAAAGAAAAAAGAAAGGGCTATTAAACAAATTTAGTAAAAGAGACCAGAGACAATGAGTTGGTCGTCTACCAAGAGTTGAAGGATGGTACCGTATTTTTCCTAAATAGTTGATTTCGACACACTCACAAACATAAACTTGATTTTTGTTTATAAAAGAGTCATTTTATTATACTTCTTATTTGTTTCATTTTAATTTATAAAATTTTAAAAGTCTAATTTGCTTTTAAATTTTAAAGTTTATTCAATTATGTTTCAAATTTCTTTTGATTTTTAAACTTTTAAACGAATTTAAAAGATTAAATAAAATAAAATGGTTTTTTCATTGAAAATTTTCATTGTTAATTTTTCTTTAAAATTTTCCATATTTTCCCAAAAATTTTCATTGAACTTGGCAAGGAATCGACTTTTTGACACGATTCTGTTGACAAGTGTTACAATTTTCTTTATTAATAAAAAAACAAAAATTATATAGAACAAGTACCCTCACTGTGAAAATCTTAATTGCAATACTTATCAAAATTTTGTCGATTTTATGATACAAATAAGTTCTATTCTATTAATCGATAATTTACAATCCTACAAACCTTCTTTAAATAGAGAACCCTTATTCTAAATAAGGTAAATTAAGATAAGGAAAAATGATACATATGGAAACATTTGAAAAAATAACCACTTGAAGATGTGTAGGTAAGTAGGGAATGCAAATTAATCATGTGTTCATTTTTTCCTTTATAAAATGTTTGCAATCTCAATATGCTTTGTTCTGTCCTGAAAAACAGGATTATGAGCAATAGAGATAACAACTTTATTGTCACAATACACTCGAATCGACTCGTATGATTTTTAGTTCCTTTAGGAGTTTCTTTATTCAAATGCCTTCACAAATGCCCAAAGCTAATACTCTAAATTTTGCTATGCACTACTTCTAGCTACCACACTTTGTTTTTTACTTTTCTAGGTCACAAGATTTCCTCTAGATTTCAATATCAAAATTCTCTTGTTTTTGAAACAAGATGCCTTTTCCTATAGTTCCCTTCAAGTACCTCAGGATTCTATTGACTCCCTCAAAATGTCTAGGTCCCCGTATGCATGAATTGGCTAACCATACTTACTGCAAACGCAATATCTGGTCTCGTGTGTGACAGATAGATCAGTTTTCCAACAAGTCTTTGATATCGTTCTTTATCTTTCACCTCTTCTTCAACTGCTAATTGTAGTTTTATATTTGATTTAGTAGCTAGGAGTTTCTATTGTGCTGCATCCCATCAGCCCCGTCTCTTTGAGTAAATCAAGAGTGTATTTTCTTTGATTGACAAGGATACCCTGTGACAAGGATACCCTGCTTTGACCCGGCGAATTCCATTCCAAGGAAATATTTTAACATTCCTAAATCTTTGATTTGAAATTTGAAAGCAAGTTTCTTTTTCAAATCATTTATCTCTTCCCCATCATTACCTGTAAGGATAATGTCATCCACGTAAACAATTAAGACAATAATTTTTTTTCTTTACCAGTATAATTGATGAAGATAATATGGTCTGCTTGACTTTGAGAGAATTCGTAACTATTTACTGCTTTCTCAAATCGTTCAAACCATACTCTAGGAGACTGCTTAAGACCAAATAAAGTCTTTCTTAGTTTGCAAACTTTGTTAGTTCCAAATTCCATTTCAAATCCAAGTGGTAAATCCATAAATACTTCTTCTTCAAGATCTCCATTGAGAAATGCATTTTTCACACTTGGTTGATAAAGTTTCCATTCATAGTTGACAACGACAGATAGAAGAATATGAACCGAGTTAATCTTAGCGACATGGGCAAATGTTTCTTCATAATCAATGTTGTATGTCTGAGTGAATCCTTTAGCGACAAGTCTGGCTGATACGAATTCAACCCTTGTGGCATTCTCATGGAGGAGTAATTATAAGACGCAAGGAAGAGAAGATTCTAGAGACATTGAAGTTATCATGCAGAATTTTAAGCAAATACAATTCCAAGTTTCATATTTTCTAACTTTTGAATTTCAAATCTTGTTAAACATGCCTCTCAATTGATGTACAGTTGACTTTTGGCTTCAAAGGTCTTCGTAATACCTAATTTTGGACATAGTATTGATATCAAAACTTGAGTTTTTTTGACCTCATTTGATTTTTTTTTTTTCAAATATTGCTTTAGGTTTGAATGTAAAATCAATTCATTGGATTCCCAAGACCATCACGCTAAGCACGCTTAACTATGAAGTTCTTTTGATTGAGCCGCCGAAAAGAAAGGTGCACCTTGATGGTATAGGTAGTACAAATCAATTCTCTTAAACCTTTCTTAACCATGTGACTATATCTCCCAAGATCTCTTTCATTCGGATGTGGACTTGATTCATTCATGTACTTCTCCTAACCTCGGGCATTACATGTAAAAATTGCATCACCCCATAAATAAGTAGGAATATGCATAGAAATCATAATTACTCGTGTAACGTCCATTAAATGTTTATTTTTTCTTTTCGTAATTCCATTTTGTTGTAGTGTATCTCTACGTGAAGACTCGTGAAGTATCCCTTTGTTTATAAAAAAATTGTTAAAAAATTCATTGAAATATTAAGTCCCATTGTCTGTATGTAGAATGTTGATTTTTGTTTGAAATTGATTTTCAACCATGTTGCAGAAAGTAACAAAACATTTTGCACATTTGATTTCTTGTTTAACAAATAAATCTAAGTTAAACAGGCATGATCATCGATGAATGTGACAAACCATTTTTTTTCACTATTAGTTGAAACTTTTCATGAACCCTAAACATCACTATGAATAAGATAAAAAAGTTTTGAGGTTTTATATGGTTTTGACAAGTATGTATTACGATGATTTTTTTTGCAAAGATGCATGCTTCACAATGAAATTTAGAACAATCAATCCATGTAAATCAATATGGAAACAAATATTTTAAGTAATAGAAATTTTGATGACCTAACCTACGATGCCAAAGTAAAATAGTTTCTAGAACAACAGAAGAACTAACACTACTTAGACCCTGCACTTATGAGTTCTTCCTCAAAGTAATAAAAACCTCATAGCATCCTAGCGCGTCCAATCGTCTCCCCTGACACCTGATCCTGAAAAATATAGTAGGTAGGAAAAAAAGTAACATGACAGTTAGACCTTGAGAAATTTTGCTTACGGATAATATGTTACAGACTAATTTTGGAATATGTAATACAAATTGTAAGGTCAAAGTTTTATTCAAAAAAATGGTTCCTTTGCCTGCAATAGGGGTAAAACTACCCTCTACAATTCTGATTTTATCATCGGAATATAAAGGTTTGTAGGAGGTGAATATTTGAGAGGTGTTGGTTATATGATCAGTGGCTCCTGAATCAATGATCAGGAGTAGAGTTGAGGCAAGATAAGACAATAGAAAATGTACCTGATTGTTCCAGGAAAGCACTAGGATTACCAGAAGATGATGATGAGGTGGAATTTAGCAACGTCCGAAGTTGATGAATTTGATCTTGACTTAAAGAACTTGATTCGGCAACACTCGCAGCGGTGTTAGGGGTGAACGAAGACTTGCCATTTTGTAATTACCACCTTGCATGCTACTTTTCCAATTTTTTGGTTTACCATGAATTTTTCAACGCATCTCACGAGTGTGTTGAGGCTTATTACAGTGATCGCATCATACACGAGATTTGCTTGATTGTGTCACAGCTTTATTTGCAATCGTGTCTACCACTAATGCTGATGTTTCAATCGAATTTATTGACTTTTTGTTCACCATAAACTTCATTGATAGATAGAAGAGGTTTCTTGCCAAGTATTATACTGCAGACCTCATCAAACACATCATTTAGACAAGCAAGAAAGTCATAGATACGATCGTTTTCTACTCATTTTTTATAGTGAATCCAGTCTGTAGTAGATTTTCAGTCATATGTATCATATAGATCTAAATCATGCCAAAAAGTTTTAAAGATGTGAATGTATTTTGTGAGTGATTCTCCCTCTTGGCAAATATTTCTCAATTGAAGTTTCAATTCGTACACTTGAGACTGGTTCCCCAGGTCTAAGTACATTTCAGTAATGCTGTCCCATAGTTTCTTTGCAATTGGAAAATACATGTAGTTTCATTGGATTTTTTCGGTCAAGGAATTAACAATCCACGTCATTACCATCGAGTTTTCAGCATCCCATAAGGCATAATTTTGTAGGTCTGCCTTGTTCGGCATAACTTTGTCTCCAGTAATCTAGCCAATTGTTCTTTGTCCACGAAGATACATTCGAACACTTTGAGACCACATAGAGAAAATTGTGACTGATTCTCCCTTTTGGCAAATATTTCTCAATTTAAGTTTCAATTCGTACACTTGAGACTGGTTTGAGACTGGTTTCCCAGGTTTGAGTACATTTCAGTAATGCTATCCCATAATTTCTTTGCAGTTGGAAAATACATGTAAAATACATGTAGTTTCATTAGATTTTTTCGGTCAAGGAATTAATGATCCACGTCATTACCATCGAGTTTTCAGCATCCCATAAGGCATAATTTTGTAGGTCTGCCTTCTTCGACATAAATTTGTCTCCAGTAATGTAGCCAATTTTTCCTTGTCCACGAAGATACATTCGAACACTTTGAGACCACATGAGAAAATTTTCTCCATTGAGACGAATTGTTGTAATTTGCATATTTGTGAGTTTACAAAGTTCTGAACCTTTAAAAATAGCTATCTTCTATATTAAAAAAAAGTTTGCAACAGATAACAAACAAATAATTTGACTATTGTAATTACTAGGCGACCCGGAGAGCCGGACTATGTGACAACTAAGCCTTAAACGAAAAATTTAACAACTTTTGTTCAAAGTTTGTTGGTTGAGTATCTGGGTCACAAGTCTAAAGGTGGTTGATAGTCAAAACTTTTGGTTAATAAAAAAATGTCACAAAACTAAATGTCATGGGTTAGAAATTTTTTTTGATGTAGTTAAAAAGTGGAGACAACTCGAAAAGTTTTTTTTTTAATTAAATAAAATATAATGTTTTTTTTCTTCTCCTTTTACAATTTTCGAAACCCTCTAGGGATGCAGCTTGAACCAGAACGCGAGCAAGTCGCGGGTCAGGTTCGTCTGGTTCGCGGGATTATGAGTTCGTCTGGGTCCCGAGTTCGTCAATAGTCACTGGTTCGTCGGCGGTCGTAGGTTTGCGAATTAGTGAGCAGCAATCGCGGTTGCAGGTTCGAGGATTTGGTCAGCTGCAATCACGATCGCAGGTTTGTGGATTCGGTCAGCAGCAATCGCAGGTTCGAGGAGTCACTAATAATCTCGTGTTCATCTGCGGGTCAGATGAAACAAAAGTTGATTTTTGGGTTTCTAAGTTCTAAACAAGAAAGGTTAGGAACAAATTATGCTCTTAGTAAGTAAGAGACTCTTATACCATATCGGTTTTCTGATACATATAAGTTCTATTTTATTAATCGATAATATACAACCCTACAAAACCCTAAATAGAGGAACCCTTATTCTAAATAAGACAAATTACAATAAGGAAAAATGATACATATGGAAACATCCATTTAAGGAAAAAATAACATAAAATAAAATAAAATATTTCAACAAATTTTAAGAAAAATGATTGCTCAAATTTAAAGTTTAAGGGGTTAATTGTTACAAACACGGTAATTTAGTAGTGATTTGTGCTATTTTCCCTTGTTTATATCTATACATATAAATAAATATTTTGAGTTCGAGTTTTATAATTTCAGTTGAGAATATCCTCATATTTGTATGAGTTATACAATACTATTAGAGATTCTTCCGATTTGTCTGAGTACAACAATATTATTGCTGATCTCAAAAATATAGTTGCTGGTTTGAGTTCTGTTACTTTTGTAGTAATAGGAATAGTAAGAGTGACAGATGGTTTGGCTAAACAGAATTCTTCTGATCTTCTCTGGTTGTTGCCTTCGACCTCTTCTATGAAGGATACATATTCTTTTTGGAGGGAGAATCTCCCCCTAACATTAGCTCCTTAATGGAGCACAATTGTAATTTGTTGGATGGCGACTAATGATTAAGTTTTATTTAGAATTGAAAATATCTTCAACTTTTTATTGCTATATGAACTATAAACATAAACCATAAATCTTTTGCTCACCTCAGGCTTTTGGATTTTAGGATTGATGAAAACAGATAAGAATGAGAGGAGAGGAGGTGAATGAAGAGAAATAAATTGAATATTTAGAAATATTAAATATTTGTTTGAGGATTGGTGTTTTAAAGAATGAGAAGTTTGAAAAACATTTTTTGAGGTTTCTGTTAAGGAGAGAATATATTTATTTTATATAAAGTTTGATTTGAGGTTTAATGAGATGTTGGAGAGAAGTTGAGGGTTTAAGGAGGAGTTGGACAAAGAGTTCAATTTCCTTTCTTATTCTCATCTTCCTCTTCTCCAAATCCAAACACCGATCTCTAATAAAATACAAAACTCTGATTGTGCAAAATTTGCAAAAGTAGCTCCAAACAATCTATCTAATCCAGTTCATGAGCATTGAACCTGTTTGTCCAAAAACAACTACCCTCTGCCGAGACTTTTAAATTTGTTTCATTTAAATAGTATTATTTGTTTTTGTTACTAAGACAAAAATAGAATACAGAAGGAAGATTCAAACTCATGTTTTTTTAGTACTTAATATTAAATTATGCATTTATTAGCCAACAACATTTTAACTTTATTTCTATGTCTAACCGATCCTCTTAATTTAATCTAGTTAGATTTTAACATGTTTAATCTTAGAAATCGATATTTATAATTTTCTTTCCTAATTTATACTTAAAAAAAAAAAGCAATTTCTTTATTACAAGAATTATTGAAAATGCCTAAATTCAAACGTTTAAAATCATTAGATCTACAAGATTACACGACATTGCAAAAAGAAAATTCAAGAACTATATTCATCATTTTTTTTAATAATTAGCAAGAGAATTAGTCATTATAGGTATAGGTTCTTCAATTTATTTACATGAAAAGAAAAGGAAAGTTAATCAAATAAGGTTTCATAAAAAAACTTAATCAAATAGCTCTATGAATGTCATGCCACTCCCACATCATTCTTCTCCCTCAAGGAAGTGTATTTTGAAAGTAAAGGTGAGTGTGTGTAGAGTGCTTGTCACATGGACTAATCCAAAAAAGAAATGGCTTATGTGATGATGTGATGAGCCCTAAACCAATATAGAATCCAATCATGATGTTGCCACTATCCAAAAACATCAAAACTTCATTTTCAAGTCTAAATTGTCCATGATTTGTCAATTTTCCCCCCATATTATTCTTCAAATTTTTAATTATTCTCACATGTTTTCTTATTAAAAAAAAAAAAAATCATAAATTTAGTTTTCAAAATCAATTTATAGTTCCCACCATTTGTCTACCAAAACATTCACTCATTTAAAAATTAGAAAGAGGGAAATCTATCTACTTCCTTCTTTCAAGTTCTAACAAAACATTCGAATAAGAGATTCAAACTCGCAACTTCTTAATAAAAGAAATATACATTTATACACATTTATTAATTTATTTTAGCACAAATAAAAATTGAGAGAATCGAACAAGAAATCGAATAAATGTTAACACATCATTAATACTAGCTGAACTATGCTCGGAACTACCTGTATATATTTTTAAAAAACCAAGTCGGTAAAGCCACCCTCCTGTGGTGTAAGTAAAGCCACCCTCCTGTGGTGTAAGTTTCCTTTTTCTTTTTTTTTTTTACTCAAAATCCAAGTCAAATGTTGAAAACTTAAAAAAAAAAAAAAAAAAAAAAATCTATATATAGAATTTAAAAAAAGTGAGTTAAACCATGGTGAAGAAATGGTGAGAAACTATAAATTTTCAAAATTTGGAAGTTAAAATAACGGTAAGAAACCTTTCCTTGAAGATATGTTTTACTGTGGTAAAAAAGCTGCAAGGAAACAAACACAATGTTAAAAAACAAAAAACAAAAAACAAAGACATTAAATAAATTGTTACCAAGCATGATTATTATTAAAAGAAATAAACAATAAATAATTGAAAAGCTAAAAATTTAAACCAAAGTTTAAATAAAAAGTTACATTGCTTACCTAACAGTCTTAAATACTCTCCACAATTCAAATCTCTTTTGATTTTTGTATAATAAAACATCACATTCCAAAATTCATAGAGATAAACCAACCACTTCCTTAAATCTTTATATATAATATGGAAGAAAACAAGAGAACTTTGCATGGTCTTATTCAATCTCTGTTTACATCAAATACCATATCAACATGAATCAATAAAGGGAAGATAAGGTTTTCAAAAAAAGAAAAAGATAATAAAGGAATGAAAATTACACAGGGGAAGAATGGCCTATGATGAAGTTCTCCATTGTAGCTCGATTTGGATCCGACCGTTCTTCGAGTCGATGAGATGATACTTTGCATTAATCCTCTTATTCGAGACAACATCAGCTAGGCTTATGTCCACATACCCCAAAGTTTCCTGATTATAACAAGTTTCAAATTTCAGAATATAATTACAAGCTTTCATATATGTCCATTTTCTTCAATGACAAAACACTTGTTTGTGCACATACTATACCTTGGGGTGAAGAAGCCCTATCCTTGAGGAAGCACTGAGTACTTCCACGTGAATCCGATCGTTGACTGGCGGCTCCTCGAGCATGAACTGAAACTCCTCGTCCCATCTTGGATCTCGGTTCTTCTTAATATGCTGCATTTATGCCAAATGGAGATGAAAATTATTAAACCTGATGAACCGTTACCATGCGAATTTATTTATTGCATGTTATACAAGCTTATGAACAAAGCAACTCTATCAATTAGGGCAGTATGAAACAATAATTTTCAACCCTTCTGATATCGACACGTATTTTCTTATACTGTTTACCAAGGATTTGAAAAGGCTGGATGCATCGATATTGTTTGTCATCAAACACATAATTAGTTAGAGAACTAAACTGTGCAGGCAGCATTTTACCTTGGTTCTTTTCTCCTCTCCTCTGAAAAGTATCCGGACAAAGGGGTTCGTATGATGCTTCCCTTCCACATCTTCAGCTTGATGGATCATGACAACGAGCAAGCCTCCGCCCTCGGGAGTTCCATCAGGAGCCTTTTGTACTGCGTCCTCATCCTCAACACCTTGTGGAGCTTGATCGTCCTTGAAAGGTTTGTACAACAGTTCCACATCAAGCTGCCCTCTTGACTTCTCGTTTTGTGTATCATTAGGATCCATATTTTTCAATACCTCGAGAGTCAATTTCTTGGACTCGTCAGGTGTAAGTTCTTTCAATGGAACAACGTTCATTCCCATCTTATCGTGCTTGCCGACCTGAGAGGAAAAAGAGTAAACATGTAGAGAACTCGAGGTATCGTAAAGAGTTCATCTTACAAACATAGATAACATCCATAAAGAAAAGCATCATTGGGTTATGTTTATAGGGTACAAAAAATCCAACAACACATACAACCTCGAGTATTCAACCCCCTAAACTGCAAGTGTTGAGTTGAGTTATAATCTTTTTAGGGTTGGGTTAGATAATAATATTTTTTTATTTTCTTCAAGTTGGCCACTTCTTGAGTTGGTCAATTTTTGGCTTGTTACACCCGGACCTTCCGCACTAATATATATACACGTGCGCGCGCGTAAGGTTAATTAACAAGATAAGTTTTTAACATGTTGGTAGAAAGCTCATACTAACAATATGACCATCTTGAATTTGAATCTAGTATTGTGCTATTTTTCATTTTTTTTATAGATTCACGAGTGATGAGCAATTCATCAAAGAGAATACAAGATAAACACAACCCGACAACTCAACCCAATCTGAAAATAAATGGGTTGGGTTGGATTTCTCGAATGCATAGAATTTGACGGGTTGACATTGTCTAACCCGAAACTTTGGATTGGTCCAAAAATCATCCTAACTCAAACTATGTACATTCATAATTACATTTGATTTACCAAGCTTCTAAATGTCTATTAATGATACAATCAAACATCAAGTATTTAATAAAATACCTGTTCCCAATCGTAAAGAACTAGTTCCAAAGCTTGGGACTCGGGATCTTTAACGACTAAAGTAAACTCCTCATTCCATACTGGGTTCAAATTAGTGTGCTTCACAGTTGTTTTCTTAGAAGGAAGCTTGTCTTCAGTGAGCTTCAGTTTTATATATGGATCTGATGCTCCAAAAAGATCTTTCTTCTTAAGCTTCAATGCTTTCAAAACCTTCACATGAAGGATACCGACAGGTTTCTTCATGGCTCTGACAAAGATTAAACGAATCATGAGACGATACGCTTCAACGTAATCGTAATACAAAACAACACAAACATTACTTACTTTGCTGGATCCATTATCGGTACTTCAAGGGCCTTAGGCCATAGATACATATTGGCAACTTGGTCTTTTATAGTTTCCTGCCATGACAGAAAAGAAATATCATTTGTTTGTCACCAACGCATTAGATAAGTTGTTTACGCATCAATATATAATACAAAACATAGAATAATGCATACCTGAACAAACCTATACAGCCCCGGGATAGACATCACATCTGCACCGAGCAATTTCAATCCAAAATCGACATGGGGCTGCAGAATCAAACAAGATAAAAGAAGAGAAATAAGTAAACGGACAACTTGAATGGCGTGAATGTGGAAAAAAGTAATCCAACTAAAGACAGATTTTTCTTTGTGATGCATAATATACCGTAAGAATATACAAATTAACCAGTTACTGCACCTTCTCCATGAGAGACACAAATATTTTGGCAAAGCAAGGAAACGAAGGAACCAAAGGCTTCAGGGTTATACGTGGAATGGCAAATACTTGCAAATCAATCACCTGAAAGTCGAAAGCAAATCAGATATTTCTGTTTTTTCATCAATTCAAACTACAAAATACAGATAACAGCTGTGTCGAATATACTTGCATATACTGTATACATATACACCTGATAATGTTTATGTAATACACATTCATAAATCAACAATTGTCCATCATTTATGCATACATGATACAGTTGCCTTATAACTTAATAAGCACAACCTGAACTGTCGCTTTCAATCCGAATGCTTTCACTGAAACAGTAATGTTTGGATTTCCCGCCCATTTCATACACGGTTCCATGATCAGCTCTTTATCATCAGTTGAATAAATTTTCATTCCTGGTTCATCAACAAACAGAATCCCATCCATTAGTTACCAAAAAGCTGGAGTAAAAACATGAATGACGCTGAACTAAAATCAAAGGAACAGACATTTGATAAGAACAGGTAACAACAAAGTCAAAGCCAGGCGCTGTGTCGAGTATCAAGTGATTGCTTGAAACTACATTCAGAGAGTGAACAAAAAAAGAGAAGAAGTTAACCTTGAAAAGTAGGTGGTAAGGAGCCCAATGTAAGTGTGTCGAATTCTACAGCGTCGATTTTGTATTTTGGAATTTGTTCAGCAATAATAGGCTTTGCTATATTCTTCACTGTCTTGCAAATGGCCTAGGAAGGGCAACAAGTAGAAAAAAGGGTATCAAAGAATGATCAACCAAATGACTGTGGTAAATAAATAAACTGACAACTATGATGCACAAACCTTGTCCAAGTAAGGCCACATATTTTCAAGGAATTTATTGAGCCAGTCAATCTATAGAAAAGAAGGAAGACAAAAGAAACTGTTACTATATATAAAACAAAACAACCACATGCATCCATATTCAAACAACAAGAAACGAAATGGTGACATACACGATCGTAATCAGGATTTTTCACCCATGGAGGAATTTCTGGCATCATCCGTGACAACGAGCCTGAATCTTGCTCAACCAAAGGGCGAACAATAGGATCCTGAAACATAAACAACCAAAAGATTAAAGACAATGCAATCATGCTACAGATTTCTCTAGAGATTATTTTGCGTGTTAAAAGTACTTAACTCCAGAGATGGTGTCTGAATTTGTGGGAATGACTAAACCAAAAGGTCAATAAGTTATAGTCTATTTCACCAGCTGAACTAAGAGAAATTTGTATAAAGTTCAACAATCACACATCAACACAAGAACATTGCCAACAGAGAATGAGAAGAACCCGAGTTGTCCATAGACTCGATACACAACCGTAATAAAATAAACCTCCAAACAACTGGTCTACCTATAATCATGTATGACCTAGTAACCAAGAGGTTATGGCTTCAAATCTCACATCCCTAATTTAAAAAAAAAAATAGTCAACCAACTGCAACTGTTTTAAAAAATTAAGTCGCTTCCTACTTCAAATCAGAACTTCTACTATATCTCCATTAACCTAAGAAAAAGAAACAGAAATGGAAAAGATGATTGACAGCAATTCCGAGAATCTAAATTCCTAATTCGCAAACCAAACGCACCCTAAATGAATCTTACAAACATCCTATGAAACCAACAAGAGTACAGAACACCAGTACTTGGGTTTGTCCTGTCTTCATAAAAGTACAATCAAGTAAAACCCCCACACCTCATGGAATTGACAACAGCAGTTAAATCATTCATAAAACACTCAAAATTTCAACACAATTAGACAGAGATTTCATCACTGAGCACAGAGGGACAGTGAGGATCATATAAGAAACAGAAGATTTCACACACAAACAGAAAGGGGAAAGAGAAACAAACCTTAACATCTGAGGGCTGAAAATAGATGAACATGTAATATCCAGCCGCAAGTCCAATCGAAGTTCCCAAGCCAAAGCCAAAGAAACCAAATACACTACTAAGAAACCCCATCTGAAATCCCCACTCAATCAACCCCAAATCAGAGGAAAAGTTCGAAAGAAAGAAAAAGAAGCAACCCCTTTAAAGATTATGCCCTCTCTTCTCACTCACACCCAGAGAAGGAATTGGCGATCCGATGAAGTTAAGAACAAAAGGGAAACGGAAGAACAAAGAAAATGAAGGAAAGGATAAGATTGAAGGGGATCAAAAGAGTAATAAAGGAGCATTTATATTGGTGAGAGCATTTTTTCGAATACAACCACAACCATCATTGGCATTGTGGCACTGAATCGAAGGAAACGGATTTGAGAAACGGAAGAAGGGCTGTCGGCAATCGAGTCAAATGAGGATTTTGAACCGAAAAGAAAGAAGAGCGAGGATGAAAAAATATCTTTTTTTTTGTGCTGAATGAAGATGCTCCAAATCCCCGTTTTGTTTCTGTTACTGCTGGCTACACTGTTCATGAAAAATTGATAATTTTTCTTTTGTTTTTGGGAAAGAAAGTAAATGTTACCAATTTAGTGACTTATATTTGACTCCCTAATCAAAGAAATTAAAATCATTCTTTCTTGTTTTGTTGTTTTTCTTCCTCTGTTTCTTCGTGTGTCTCTCACTCTTGAAAATATCAATTGATTTGAGTTTGGTTAGAAAATAACGTAGAGGTGGAGTATTTTAATCATGGGTAAATTACTAATTATCATTTCAAGAGTTGATAGATTTTTATTGTAATTCAACATCGTGGGTTGTAAGAGAATATTTCATGGATACTATCATCTTAAAATTGTATTGTAATTGGTAATAGAAATTTAGTTATAAGATTATTGTAAATAACTTTCATATAATTGATCAATTAGCAAGAGTAGAATTACACAATTGGTTAGAATATGTAATAGCAGATTTCATAAATTATACTGTACTCCAAGCAACTTCTTTATCTTGCTCTTCAAAGTGGATGTAAGTTGACTTTAGTTAAACCAGTCTACACTTTGTGTCAACTCTCTATCTCTTCTCTATCTTTTTCATCATCGGTGTGAGAAAAAGAGTGTAAGCAAGAAGAAGAAAATGAAGTGTTGATCCATACTGTTGTTCCCACACTATTTGCTCGTTGTTGGATCGTTCAATCATATTCTACCGAAAGAGAGAAGTCAAAGAAAGTTTCACCATTCGAATAGGTATTGGACTACCTCAAATTTTGTAAATCTCAACAATTGGTATGAGAACATTGAAGAACGAGAGCAAGAAAACCGTTTAAGCCATCCAAGTAAGTCCAAGAAAATGTTTCTTTAACACTTGTTGATTTTTGAACAATGTTGTTTTTCCTTTCAAACGATATTAATGATGACATCGAAAAGTTTGATGCTGCAGATTTTTCTTTATGAAGATAACAGAATGTGAGCCTTGTTTTAGATTACAACAATTGAAAGTGGGAAGATTCGAACATGTGACCACATAATCTTTCGGTGTTCACCAATACCGTTGAGCTATAATTCATTTGGCATATTTCATCTCTATCTGAATATATTAATTAAAGATTATTTGTAACATTGAATATAAACTATATTGATTAAAAACAATATGTGACACTAATTGAACATTGTTCGATGAGAAGTGTATGTTGCATCAATTGAAGTCATAAGAGAGAGATTTTTCGTTTTTTTAGTAAGTTTGACTCAATTCTTTGGTATATTCAAATTTCTTTTAAAAAGTTACTATTCATAGACTTTTATTGGTTTTGTTATAGGCTAAAAATATCCCGAAAGACTCGGAAGAGATTGGGACCCACACGAAAGGCAAATAAGCCAACGCCAACCCCTCGAGGTCTGCCAAATGGAGGCCTTGACCCCCATGGGGTTGGCCAAGTTCATTGTCGACCCCCCGGGGGTCAGCCAACACCCTTGTCGACCCCCCGGGGGTCGGCCAAGTCCATACCGACCCCTCAGGGGTCGGCCAAGCAAGTCCAACTCCCCCGGGGTCGGCCAAGGAAGGCCATGACCCCCTGGGGCCAGCCCTTGCAGCCTCAACTTCCTCGGGTCCAACAACGAGTAGGTCAGTCCGAGTGGGCTGATCATGAATGTCAGGACTCCCCTAGAGTCGACCAAGCTCAAGTAACGTATGGAGGCGCTGTGTCACGATCTTGCTTATCCAGTGCGTGTTCCACATGGCCGCATGAACCTTTACACCCCTTTTCATCATGCTTTTATGTTATTTTGTTAATATTGCATGTTAGGATAGTTTCCTTCATTTTTATCTAG
>JBBMEG010000015.1:8380811-8406178 GCA_037832605.1 Cyclanthera cordifolia | reverse complement strand
TCACCCGAAAACCCTTCATCTTCACTCCCAAACTTCCCAAAACTTCATTTCTTCTCCCTAAAACTCAATTTCTCACCTGTGCATAAACTCTATCTTGTCATAAGCAGTGACCTTGCTCTTAGGCTTCTTAGCTGAGACATTCCAGAGGTATGCCAACTTGTAGCCCATCCTTTGCATTGATACCATGCCAATGAATATGCATCTAACGAACATTTCGTGTTGCATAGGCTACTGGTTCTAGAGAACCTTCCTCCGTTAGACCAAGTTTCTTGTCATCCAACGCAAGAATCGTATTGATATTATCCTTTTATGTTATATAAATTTCCTTTGATTAATTTGTCTATAGAGAATGTTGAAATTAGTGATTAAGGCATGTTGCTTGATTATAAAGTAAAAGAGTATTTTAATTTTTTATTCCCATTTTAAACATCATTCATAAATTTTGGCATAAAATTGATTTTAAAACTTCTAAAGTTAAGATCATAGGAAACTCTACAATAATTGTAATAGCCCGAGTTTTTCTCCCTGCAATTTAAAGGTCATTTTTTGACTTATCAGAACTCCTTAGAATTTAATTCGATTTATTATCGACTTAAAATTACTTAATCGAGCTTAAACCCAAGAAGGGTAAAGTTGGAATTAAGAAAAATGCTAAAAATGCTAAATTTAACCCTGTGGCATTTTGGTAATTTTCCAAGTGGTTTTGGCTTTACATAAAAGAAGGGTTTATTAAGGCAATGATTGTTTTCAAGTATTTCAGCCACCTTCTATCTCTCACTGTTTTCGAGACCTCTAGCTGCAGCCCAACCACCGTGTCTTGTTCTTCGTGCACCGACTGTCATTGTCATTTTCAACGACTGTATGATCGAAGATCGCAGCCTCCAACGACAGCAAACCAAGGACAAAAACATCACATTCCTTATTCGCCCCTAGCTCATCGAAATGCGTAGCCAATCAGCACATGCATTCGCCTGCACGCTCGACAGAGCTGCCGACAGCACTTGCAATTGTAAAATCGGTGTCAGCACCGTCGTTCGCCCTCAGCTTCGGAATGGATCTCCACTCTCAAACTTGTCAGCGCTTCCTGAAGTTGTTCCCAAACCTCGTTGCAGCCATCGAGAGTGCGCCACACGACCCGAAGATGCTGCATCAAGCGCCAGCGACCTTCCCCTCACGCGCCACCGTCAACCTCGCCGACAAATTTAAGGAAGTTTTTATAGTGTTTTTGATGCTCTAAGTCTGATTTTGATAGTCTAAGGTGCTAATTTTGATTCCTTGATACTGTTTGGGCCAGTTAAAGTTTGGAAAGCTTCTACGACACGCGGTTCAAGCACTATAGTGACTAATTGTGGAAATCGACCAAAGTAAGAGGAACCCATCCTTAACTTGGGGTTCTTTTAGGTAATTATAAGCATTTCTAAGGTAATTTTGGTGCATTTACTTGATGTTCTATGGTTGTTTTCCTTGATTGTTAATTACTCAGTTTACTGAATAGATATGCCATATCTTTATTGTTATGTCTCGTGAATCGTGATAGAGACTCATGTTAGGCTAACATGTTATACATGTTGCACATGTTGATATGTTTAAGAGTACGTTGCATCCATTCATTCTGTCACTACATACATTTATAAAGCCGACATGCAAGTATCCACGAAATATCTGGGAAGGCAGATCCCAAAAAGGTTTGCCCCGGCAATATGACTACTGTCTACTAAAAACTCGGGAAGGTATATCCTAAAAAGGGTTACCCCGACATTACAAATATTATCTATTGAAGACCCGAGACGACATTATCCTATTTGGGTTGCCCTGGCGTGCCCACTCATTAAATACATCATTTGATATCTTGTGCTTGCATCTTATTTATAAATGTACATGCTTATACTGATTCGAAGTTAGGGATCCTAAATGGGTTTAATAACTCATTCTATTCTCTATGGGCATCCACACGTACGCACAGGCTTTATCAGGATGGCTGATCTGGAGTTGTGGAGGCCATGAGCTTATCTAGATCTTTATTTACTTGCATTGCTTGATTTCACATTATTTATGGAATTTATGGAGACATGTTTTTTACTGTTTTCTTTCTTTATTGAATCGTTTTATGAATTAAGTACCTGGTTTTTATCTACTTTAAAAACTATTTTGATGATTTTATTAATGAAGCATTTCTTCAGCATGTCTTTAGTTTTAAAGGTCGTTTTACTCATACATCTAGGGTAAATGCCTAGATAGGACCTTTGTCAGGTTTGGGCCGTTACAGGTTGTATCAGAGCTTAGAGTCATACATTTTGTACACCGAATTACGTTGTGAGTCGTTGAGTCTCATGGTGTAACGACCCAACCCTACCCTAATAAGGGTCCCATCTAGGCCCTTACCTTAGATGCAAGAGGAAAATGACCTTTAAAACTAGACATACTGAATAAAAGCTTCATTAATGGAATCATCGAAATAGTTTTTGAATTCAACCAAAAAAAGGTTCCCAGCTCTTAAAATGTTTTCGCAAGAAAGAAATCAATGAAAACACATGTAATCAAGAAATTCGTAAATAGTATGAACACAAGTGATGCAAACAATAAAGAACTAAACAAGCCCATGGTCCTGGCAGCTCCAGATCAGCCATCTTGATAAAGCTCGTGCATACCTGTGAATGCCCATAGAGAAAAATGGTGAGTTTATTAAACCCAGTAAGGATCCTTACTTAGGATTACTATAAGCATGAATATGGTAAATGGAAATGAATGCATGATGTCAAATAATGATTTGTAAGGAGCTATAGTGCTAGGCAACCCTAGTAGGGCTAAGCCATCCCGGGTCTTTATGTTCAAAACGTTGGGGCAACCCTAATAGCGCTAAGCCAACCCGGGTCTTACTGTGGATTACTGAATGTGGCTTTCATAAACAATTATAATCATGGCATGACAATAATATCCAAACATAGCATGACAATAATATCAAAACATCACGATAAGTAGTAATCACAAAATATAATTTAGGAAATCAACTTATTCCACCCAATTTACCCTAAACATTCGTATAATTACCCACAATAACCCAAGTTAAGGATATGTTTCCCTTACCTTGGCCGATTTCCTCTAACTAATACTTAAAGTGCTCGAACTTCAAACCTTCAAAGCTTCCCCAACTTTAACTGGCCCAAATAGTGACAAGGAGTTGAACTTAGCACCTAAGACTATAAAAAATAGACTCGGAGCATAAAAAATACTCGATAGGGATACCTTAAAATTTTTCGGATAGATTGACGATAGTGCGTGGCCGAACGGTGATGGCAGGTGACGACATGTGAGAAGGAGCTCGTCGGCGCTTGAACCAAACACGTATGGGACAAGATCAGAAGGTTTAGAATGTGTGGCGTGTGCGGACTGGCTGAAGTTAGGCTTGGAAGACGCGCCATTAACTTTGAGAGACAGACTTGGCTCGGCAATAGAGCCTCAGCTTCGGATTGGGTGGCACAATAAGCTGCACCAGTCTGACGGTGGCGTTGTCGAATGCACAGGGGAACACACGCGGTGATTAGTTGTGCGTTCTGACGAGCTAGGGGCCACTGCAAGCTCGCGACATGTATGCTCTTGGTTCATTGTCGTTGGCGGCCATGAAGAGCACGAGTTCAGACCGTGGTAAAGATGAGGCAGGTGTCGGTGGCACTTTTTGATTGGTCTCGAAGTTAGGAAAATGACAGAAAAATGATGGTGGCAATGATTGGAGGTGGTAGAGATGTTGGCGCACAGAAATTTGGGCAATGATGGGCAAATAATGCTCTAAAAAGGGTTTTCTTATCCTTTATGCTTTAAGCTGGAAAGGGAAAATCTCAGGTTATTATATATGATCTTCTGCTGCTGATCACCACCAGGTAACCCGATGTAGTAAGATTTTAAAGCATGAATAGTTAAATTGAAAATTTCGACATATTATATATGTTGTTGGATATATTGCCACGTTATGTTGAAATGATATGATGTTTCCTATGTTGCGTGATGTTGTAGTATATCAAGTCGTGCCTTGAGATGATTTGTACTTTTTTCAATACTTAATAGAATTGTTAGATGGGGACTGAGAGATTGAGTTTCCTTGTAGCAATCGAGAATGTCTGAGCGAGTTACTCGTAGTTCTGCTAGTCGAGCTGGTCGAGGTGGATGTCGAGGAGCTGGATTACTAATTGTCTCTAGAGGACTAGGACGACAAGTTGTAACGCTCGTGATTAAGAGGGGTATATGAATGAACCGAGTCCATATCCGAATGAGAGGGATCTTGGGGATATAGTCCATGGCTAAGAAAATCTTAAGAGAATTGATTTGTACTACCTATACCAACAAGGTGGACCTTCCTTTTCGATGGCTCAATCGAAAGAACTTTATAGTTAAGTGTGCTTAGCTTGGAGTCGTCCTAGATTGGGTGACCTCCTAGGGATTTCCCTAGGATGCATGAAGTGATAACAAAACATGTTGAAAGGAACACGTGTTGGTTTGTGGGGATAGTCTTCATTCTTAGGAGCGATTTAAGGCTAGTTAACGTGGCTAAGTCGCAGGGGATGTAAGGAAATCCGGGCTTAAGAGGACCAGATCTGGATTTCAAGACCTCATCCGAATCTTGAGCTATGGGCATTACAAACAACGGGTTGAGTCTCCAGCACCCTCTCAGGTTGAGATGTCAACAGTTCCTAGGCTAAGCATCGAGGCTTTAGCAGCCATTCAAATAATGATTCAGGGCGCTATCCAAGAAGTTTTGCCCCTAATTCAGGCAGTTACACAAAGAGAGGATGCCCCTCGAAAGGAAATACCTGAGGTTAGCTCGGCCTCAGTGGGTCGCACCCAGCACCAAGACCGTACCACTATAGCGCCTGGAGATGATATAGCAGTAGCACCAATAGCAGTTGTAGCTGTACAGTCATGTACATCAGATCTGACCCCGGTTGAGCCAGCTGCCACCAAAACTTTTAGGGTGTTTCAGATAACACTAGGATGATTAAAGATTTCAAGAAATTTGATCATAAGGAGTTTGACGAATCTTTTGTGGATCCGATAGTGGCAGATGACTAGATATATCATATGAAGGACGTATTTGATCATATGAAGTGCCATAAGAATTAAATGGTGAGGTGCATCGCTTTCGTGATGCATTGAGAGGAGAAGGCTTGGTATAAACTGAAGTTAAGAGGAGGTCGTCTGCTGATGGAACTATGGATTAGAAATAGTTTAAGACGACCTTCTATGAAAATTACTTTAATGATGCCGACAAACAGGACATGATTAACAAATTCACTAGTATCAAGTAGGGTCAAGGTATAGTGGCTGAGTATGAGTTGAGATTCAACAAGTTAGCCCACTGTGCTGAAGAATTGATCCAAACTGGTAAGCAGAAGGTAAGATATTTTATGAACGAGTTGCACATAGGGCTTCAGGCGGATGTTCTGGCTCATGAACCTGCAACGTTTAAAGAATGTGTGAACCTGGTCAAAACCTTAGAGAGAAAGTTTGGAGGAAAAAGATATCCTTCTAACCGGCATCATGAAGGTATTCTGAGATTTAGGACTAAGGGAAAACTTAATCCAAAGTTTGTTGAACCTTTTAAGATCCTTGAGAGGATTAGAGCAGTGACATATCAATTAGTCTTACCTCCCTCCATGTTAGTGTGCACGATTTATTCCATATTTCAATGCTCAGGCAGTATGTACACAACCCTTCTCATGTCCTTGACCACGAGCCATTACAGTTGAATGAAGATTTGAGCTTCGAGAAAAGGCCGGTTCACATACTAGACAGAGATAAGAAAGTTCTGAGGAATCGCAAAATCAACCTGGTCAAAATTTTGTGGGGAAGTCAATCAGTTGAAGAAGCCACTTGGGAGAGAGAAGTCAATTAGTGTCGTTTTCAGCGATTGTAGGATCGAAAACCGCGCAACCGCCAGCGATAGTGAACCTGGGGCACCTGTCAGCGATAGCCACGTTACACACCTTTGCTAGCCCCCCAGCTCGTCAGAATGTGCAGCCAATCAGTATGCACGTTCGCCTGCACACCCGACAGGGCCGTCGACATCATTTGCAACCGTCAGATCTGTGTTAGCGTCGTCGTTCGCCCTCAGCTCCGGATTAGACCGCAACTCTCGAGCTTGTCGGTGCTTCCCGAAGTTGTTATTGAATCTCACTATAGCCATTTAGAGAGTGCCACGCATTCTGAACATGTACTGTTGTCCCCTCCGCGTCTGATTCACACATCGATGACCTTCCCTTCATGCGCCGCCGTCTGCCCTCGCCGTCCAGTCACGCGCCACCGTGAACCTGTCTTGAAAATTTGAGGCAGTCCATTTTTAGTATTTTCGATGCTCTAAGTCCCATTTTGATAGTCTTAGGTGCTAATTTTGACTCATTGACACTATTTGGGCGAGTTCAAGTTAGAAAGCTTCTAGGACTTGTGGTATAAGCACTTTAGTGACTAATTAGTGAAAATCGGTCAAGGTAAGGGGAATTCATCCTTAACTTGGGGTTCTTGTGGGTAATTATGAGCATGCATAAGATAATTTTGGTGCATTTACTTGATGTTATGTGACTATTTGTCGTGATTGTCAATTACTCTGTTTACTGAATATATATACTCTATCTTTAGTGTTATGTTATGTGAACCGTGCTAGAGACTCATGTTAGGCTAACATGTTATGATGTTGCACATGTTGATATGTTCAAGAGTATGTTGCATCCATTCATTCTATCATTACATATATTTATAAAGCCCGCATGCAAGTATCCAGGAAGATCCGGGAAGGCAGATTCCGAAAAGGATTACCCTAGTATTAAAAATACTATTTACTAAAGACCCGAGACAACATTATACCATTTGGGTTCCCCCGGTGTGCCCACCCATTACATGCATGATTTGATATCTTGTGCTTGCATCTTATTTATCATGTCCATGCTTATACTGATCCAAAGTTATGGATCCTAACTTGGTTTAATAACTCACCCTATTCTCTGTGGGTTGATCCAGAGCTGTGAAGGCCATGAGCTTGTCTAGATCTTTATTTACTTGCATTGCTTGATTTAACATTATTTATGGAATTTATAGAGACACGTGTTTTACTGTTTTCTTTGTTTATTGAATCGTTTTATGAACTGAGAACCCTATTTTTTGTTGACTTTAAAACTATTTTGATGATTTTATTAATGAAGCATTTATTTTAACTGTCCATCTAGGGGTAAAGGCCTGGATGGGACCCTTGTTAGGGTCAGACCTTGACAATAATAATACTAATCTATGGTACAACCAAAGATTTAGGAAGTGTCATCGAATGATATGTCAAATTCTCTATCTTAGCGAGAGACTCTCCCAATCGAAAATCAAATACTAGGATAACTTTTATCCTTAGGGTTCCTAGCTACCATTTTTTAAACTAGGATCAATTGACACCTTCTCTTATTATCTATTTTTAAATAGAATTTACTCCTACTCATATGAACTAAGCTAATCTTGTTCATCTAAGTCTCAATCTTATACCTATGTTGGTTAGATTGTACTTAATGTGAATTGTCAAGTTTTTACACTAACAATCGAATCACATTATTCGAGCATACACAAAGTGATCTATAATTCTTGGCCGTCTAATTCTCTAGATAGCATTCTCAAGTAGAGGTGTTCCGTAAACCGTCATCTTAAGTGTTTTTATCCTTCGGTAGAACCTTTCTTAGGTGGATTCCCTTATGACCAATCCTCACATAGTCAAATTACTCTTTAATTAATCATATTAACTAAAGAATCAAGTGATATCCATTAGTCATACAAAATCTATTCACTTTTATGGATTATAAGGTTATACCATTTAAAATAATTTAAAAAGTTTATATTCATTTTTATAGCGGATTTAAAATGAATATTTTGGGTTCTATTTTTAAAAAACATAAAAAAAAAATCCATATATTCAGCATAACGAATAAATAAACAATAACTTATTTGTGAGATCATGGTGAACAATCATAAATATGGAATCTAATTTCTAAAATATATATAATATATTTTACGCATAAGATGCATGAATCTTTTTAACATACAATTTGATTTTAAGCTCTAACGACATCTTGTAACCATAAGGTTACAATTTCAAATCCCCTCCCCGTATGTAGTTGCACAAAAAAAAAAAAAAAAAAAATATATATATATATATATGACATAGATTTAATGCAATATATAATTTATGTAATTTAAAACATTCATCGCATGCAATTTAAATTGCAAGTATAAAATAAAAAGAGAATGATTAATATAATTTGACCAGAGCCTAGGAAATTTACAATAAATATCCTATTACAATCAAATTTACCAAGACCTATTGACCTTTAAAATCTTCATCCTGATGTTTTTTTGGAAGAGTCTTAGGAAATAATCTCATGAATTATCTTTCTAAATATTTTTCAAAAATATTTTCGGGTCAAAATCAATATTCAAGATATCCAATTTAAATTATCTTTCAATATCTTCAAAAGATATTGATCACCAAATTTCATTGAATTAAATCTCAAGATATTGTAAAATTATCCTTCCAATATCTTTTAAATATATTGGATAAATTTTTGAGATTTTGTTTGTTTATATGCTATACATTTTGAAAGTGAATATGACACAACGGTTAAATGATTGACAATGTATTTGGACAACCCTAGTTTGAATCATAGATCGACCACTTTGATAGAATAGAGGGTAAAAACATGCTATAAATGCAGCAGGAGCGAGTGATAACAAAAAAATTGACTTGTTAAAAAAATACTCACATTTGAGTGTTGCCTCTAATTTAATATGGAGAGTCTTTACCTTGAATAGAACAAAGTATTGTCATCTTGAACGGTGTCCTTCTATCTTTTAGACTATGATTTTTTTTGCAACATTGAGTATTGGATAAGAAGTATTTTGAGAAAAGAAGCTATATAGAAAATGGAGAGATCTAAAATTTCAAAATATGTGTTTTATAATTGAGACGAGTTACTCACCAACAAAAGATGGTATATTTTGATACCCAATACTAAAATGATTAGAAATCATTTCAAAGCTAAATAAATAAATATAAAAAATAAAAGAAATGAAATGAAACAAATCGAGTGACCAAAATGGTTAGAAGAAGGATGGAAGAGATTGGGATAAATTGAGCCGCTCGAGAATGGATTAAGCTGCTTTGCGCGGCATACGTGACTGAAACTGCGAAATTGATTCATCTCTGACTGTCGAATTTCTCATATTCCTATGAATTCCGCATTCTCTACAATCTCCCACTTTTCATTCTCGATCCAATCTTTTTTCTTCTTACATTCTCGAAATGCCGCCGCCTGATTTTGGTTCTTTCATCTCATTCTTGCAAGAACCATCTCAATCTCAGACTTTCTCGTGCCGCGGTACCGATTCAAGCTTTTTCGTCAGCGGCGGCTTGTTTCTTGACTCTGCACTTTCATCTTCCTTCGCCAACTCAATTTGGCCGAAGAATTCTTCAACTGAAGATTCCGCAGCTGTTTCGACTCCGTTTTTTCATCAGGAACAACCTCATTTTGTTGGGGCTTTGCGGTGCCGAAGGAAGCCTCGCATTGCTGACTGCGGGTTTTTGTCTGTGAGTGTGAGAGGAGATGGCTTTCTTCGGGAGCAGAAGGTTCATGTTGATGGATATGAGAACTGTAAGAAGGCGGGAGAATGCGAGGGAACTCTTGAGACTGTCGATAACGATAAACAAGAGAAGAAGCGTTCTCTACGGACAAGAGGTGCTATGAATACTACGAAGCACCTTTGGTCTGGTGCGATTGCCGCCATGGTTTCCAGGTCTGTCTTTACTCGTTCGCTTTCAACTAGTCCTTTTTCTTTATATCATTTTAGGTTAACCGATTAGTTGTTGTGATTACGCTGCCGAAATGTCTTGCAATCTCGGTACAGTTGAATCAATCTGTAGATTTAGATTGTTTTGTGTAATGCATTCCCAGAACCCTTTTTCATCAAACTGCGATTTTTAATACGAAAAAAAACTTATATGGTTCTATATGCGTAACTGGTTAGTGGTGAGGTTTTTTTTTTTTTTTTTTTTTTTACGTTCAACAATAATTTGGTGGGGATTCAAATTGATGAACTCTGGATGCCCGTTGAGCCAGTGCTCTCTTATTGGCAATAGGGAGGAAAACTTTATGAATCGTTTTTCGATGAAATGTGATTGGATAATATGTGACGGACCTGCGCTTGCATTCAAGCGAACTGGTAGTAGCCCCCCTGTAACTAGGCAACAAAGTTAATTTACTATAATCCATTTCCATGGTGATGAGTGATGATATTGTAATTTATATTTTCGAGGTACAAGGATATGTATGCCTTTCGCTAAAATTTTCACTTTTTCAGTAGATTGAGCGATAATTAAATTTTGAGGTGAGACATCTAGAATTAATTTAATGAATTGTTTCTAAGAATCACTATTGTAGCTTGTTGTCACCTCCTATGTTAATGCTGAATCAATAATTTTTATCGCATCAGAACTTTTGTCGCACCACTGGAGAGGTTGAAGTTGGAATACATAGTTCGTGGTGAACAGGGAAATCTTTTTAACCTCATCTCGAAAATTGCAGCTACTCAAGGCTTGAAAGGGTTTTGGAAGGGTAACTTTGTCAATATTCTTCGAACAGCTCCCTTTAAAGCAATAAACTTTTATGCTTATGATACTTACAGAAAGCAACTGCTTAAATTGTCTGGACACGAGAATACTTCCAATTTTGAGAGATTTGTTGCTGGTGCTGCAGCAGGCATTACTGCAACCGTACTCTGTCTACCACTTGACACAGTATGTAATCTATCATGACCTTCTTTTGTTTCTCTTCCCTATTGTTTTTTCCCTTAATTTTTCTCTTTCCTTTACATAAGATTTATCCCTAAGAGAGTCTCTTCGTGGTTTGAATTATGGTTACTAATTAAAATAATTATTGGGGTTGATACTAAGAAGAAAGGTTGATGAAAAAAAGGTACTCTGTTCTTAAAGAGAAGAATTCTACTCAATGATTGTTGTACGCCTCAAATTACAGCCATCCTACTCCATTTGCATAAGTTTTGTTTGTGTATTCTCAACTTATGAATAAACTTTTCTACACACTATGAAGTGTGGATTATTTTGTATCTAGAAAAATTTACTTGGGTTAATAATTTTTACGTTGTATTAGCCTATAAGTGGTAAATTATTGTATTCATTTTCAGATCCGAACAAAGATAGTGGCACCTGGTGGAGAAGCTTTAGGTGGTGTTATTGGTGCTTTCCGCCACATGATCCAAACTGAAGGATTCTTTTCTCTTTACAAGGGCTTACTACCCTCCATTTTAAGTATGGCACCTTCTGGTGCAGTCTTTTATAGTGTATATGATATACTCAAGACTGCTTATCTGCACTCGCCAGAAGGAAGGAAAAGAATTCAGAACATGAACCAACAGGGGCAGAAATTGAATGCTTTGGATCAGTTGGAGTTGGGACCAATTAGGACTTTACTATATGGAGCTATATCTGGTGCTTGTGCTGAAGCAGCAACATACCCATTTGAAGTAATCAGGAGACAGCTTCAAATGCAAGACCAGGCAACTAGAATGAGTACCTTTGCAACCTGTTCTAAAATAGTTCATCAAGGAGGAATACAGGCTTTATATGCAGGACTTCTTCCCAGCTTGTTACAGGTATGTGATTCTGATATTTCTTCTTATTGTTTTGATTTCTTTTACTTGTAATTATTTTAGGGAATCGACTTATATCATAGACTGTTGTCAGGTTGTGCCATTATTAGTTGTGTATTGAACGGAAATAAATGAACAGTTTATGAGAGAGAGAACTAATTATATAGACATGTGGCATGCCTGAATCAGTCAAAACCCATCCTTCCTATCTCACATATTCAGGTTGGATTTAAGTCATTGGAGGCTTTTAGAGCCAAGTAGCCGGCCAATTAGATTGGCAGCTTTCCAATACTTATTAATTTCGTTTATAGGAAACAGAAACTTTCATGGATTCAATGAAAATTACAAGCTATCAGCGAAGAGAGAACACAAAAAGGGGTGAGGGAGGCCATTCATATTGCCGTATCAAAGACAAACAAAGGACTGATTGATGAGAACTAAGCCCCTATTATAGAAACACTCCTGAAATGGAGGGTTTCTAAAAGAACGATAGATGTTCTAACACGAAATTGAAAGTATGGCAAGATGCCTAAGGGGACTCTGCGTTAAAGCTTGATTCAAGCCTATGTGATCAAGATGCCTTGTATGGGTATGATAGGATCCAAAGAGGGTTAGTTACCTAATAGTTAGGTGGTTAGTTTGTTATTCACCCTAGCCTATTTAAATGTAACCTTCACCCACATAAATGATAACAAGTACTTTGATATTGACTCTTAAAGAGAGGGGACCTTTGGTAGATGCTATCAATTGGTATCAGCGCAACAATTCGTGGGGACTCTGAACATGGACCGAGTTTGGAAAGAGTTTGAAGAGCGTTTAGAGGCAAGATTCGCAGCAATAGATGAGATATTTGCAAGAAGGGCCGAGGAGAATGCAAGAGAGCGGGAAGAGAAAAGGTTAGAGAATGCTAGAATGCTAACGGAAAGATACAAAGAGGCTCAAAGAATGAAGAGGGAAAGAAGGAAGGTACGAGAGCAAATTCTTGCAACCAAGAAACACATTTCAAAGTTTTGGTGACGTCCATTGCTCAAGAAACGATCAAAATCAGCGGGAAAAGAAGGGATCAACAAAAGGAAGAGACAAGAAGATGAAGAAAGGAAAGAGTCAACATGCAATATCGCAGCGAAGAAAAGAAATCAAAACACGAGACATTCAACACCGTCTAAATCGAAGATGATTCAAAAAGCTTTCAGGCACTTCGAGAATACAATTTCGAATGTCGACAATTCAATTAGTCCAGTTCAAAGCTCTCACAATCTTCCCCTGTGATCAAATCTACAAAGACGGCTAAAAAATCAGCCAAGAAAAAACATAGCACGGTTTTGATCTCCCCCAAATACAAAATCAGAGAAAGGAAGTTCGCGGTGGCGAAGAAGAAATTTCCATTAACGGCAACCTCCAAGAATCGAATCGGTTAGATCGTGTTGAATTGAAGGAGTCGAATCAAGGAGAGAATGATGAAAGTTTATTAAGATACCAAGCCGTTTTCAAAAGGCTCGACGATTTGTTTAAGGTTATGATTCAGTTCTTGAATGGTGATCAGCAAGTTGATTCTAATATCCATTCAAAAAAAAAAAAATCCATATCACGAAGAAGGAATCAAACCTAAAATAGAAGAACATAGGACTTGGAGGGAGGCGACGGGATGTGACGGCCGGCGATGGGCTATCGATGGCGACGACCGGTGACGAGTTGCGACAGCGACTTTCACGAGCAGGGAGGAGTTGAGGAGTTTGCGATTAATTTTGTCGCGAGCGAGAGAGGTGTTGCGATTTTTTTTTTGCGATCTTAAAAAAAAATCTGCAGTTTAATTACGAAAAATAATAATAATAAAAAGAAAGGTGGAAAAAGAGCACGTGGGTTTGGCGAAAGAAAAAAAAAGCTGGCAGCTAGGGTTTTAAAAAGGTGTGCATGGCTGATAAAGGAATTTGGCCTGCTGCAACATCAATAACAATGTGCTGGAATTTTATGTCAGCATCAACAAACGTTGGGCTGGAATTTTTGGGTTGGAATTTTATGTTTTTAGGGTTGTATCTTATATGTTTTAATACCCACCTTGAGGACAAGGTGCTTTAAAGGGGAGGGTAATTGATAGGATCCAGGGGGGGGGGGGGTTAGTTAACTAACAGTTAGGTGGTTAGTTTGTTATTCACCCTAGCCTATATAAATGTAACCTTCACCCACATAAGTGATAACAAGTACTTTGATATTGACTCTTAAAGAGAGAGAACCTTTGGTAGATGTTATCAGAGTATTGCATATTGGTGCAAAGGTTGATATGCTTCCTCGTGCATTTTTTTTTTCTTTGCAGTGGTGGACTTCCTCATGGGCAGTGTCTATGCAGACCCCATTCTGGCAAGCCAAGGAATGATGATAGGAAGTAGGGTTTCTAGATGATCTAGGTCTTTAGTCGTCCCTTCCTCTGCCAAGTAGTCAATATGTGTGCCTTCATTTAGTTTAGAGGCAATATTCAAGTCCTTATCTTATGTGTCTTCCAAAACAATCGGGCTATAGTTTCCATTGGTGAGAGCCAGGTGTTGTTTGTTGGGTAGCACAGAGGGGACATGGTCATCTTGGAAGAAACTTCCAAGGTCTAGAGAAGATTTCGAAGTATGGAGATGTAAGGCTTTGTCAGAGGAAGAGGAATCTGGTAGGGTTGACAGGCAAGGAGAGGAACAATATTCATTATCTAATTTTGAATAGGAGAAGGGCTTGCTTGTGGAGAAACTTAGCTCGAGGTTAGCGAGGGGGGGGGGGGGGGGAAGGGAGGACAAGATGAAGGAGTGATGGATTTGTTCATACTTCCTTTCTGGTTAAGGGTGTTGGTTATATTAGTTGTTTAATTATCTTGTAAATATAATAAGGGATATTATAACTTATTATATTATTATTATTTTATTAGTTTTATTATTTTTCCTCTTCTAGTTAGGAATGGTTTCTATTTAAACCACATTAGATGTATCATTATTTGTAAGTGAGAAATAAAACAATAATTCCTTTTGTTATTTTCACATGGTATCAGAGCAAAGGAAAAACCCTGACCCTAACTCACTTCACCATTGTTTCTCTCCTTCAAACACTAACCCTAACCACCTTCACAGAATGTCGACTAGTAGCCTCGCCAACTCACCCGCCTCGCCCAGCGCACGTCTCGCCGTGCCTGCAGCACATCGCCTTGACTGCAGCAGTCGTCTGCGCACATCGCGCCCTGACAGGAGCACTGCTTGCGCGCGCCACACCCTGCTAGCAACAACCGCCCTGCCAGTAGCACTGCTTGCGCGCACCGACCGCCTGCGCGACTATCTTCCAGCAGCGCCGACCGTCTTCCATTGCCTGTGCCGACTGTCTTCCAGCAGCGTCGACCTGCTGCTTAACAAATCGTCTTCTAGCAGCGATCATCTGTGCCAGCTAGCCGTAAAACTACAGCACGCTTGCACGTCTTCCTGCAGTGACTGACTTGCACGTATTCCTATCGACAGCAGCTGTCAATTTCTGTTGCTTGGTCCAGTTCAACATTAAAGCTAGTTTCGGATAGTGGATATGTCAGAAGACAAAGGACCAGTTGTTAAATTACCCGTTAATAGCCCTACGGTTCAAATAACGTCCATTAGATTAAACGGTGACAACTTCCTTCGTTGGTCAAAAAGTGTTCGGATGTTTATTCGTGTCAAGGCAAGATAGGGTACTTGACTGGAGATAAGGTAATTTCACCAAAGGATGATCCGGCGTTTCTCATATGGGATTTAGAAAATTTCATGGTTATGACCTGGCTAGTGAATTCCATGGTTATGACCTGGCTAGTGAATTCCATGGTTGAAGATATCAGCAACAACTACATGTGTTATTCTACGGCTAAAGAGCTATGAGATAGTGTTACAGAGATGTACTCTGACCTGGAGAATCAATCACAAGTTTTTTAGCTGAACCTGAAACTAGGAGATATAAAATAGGGAGGTAACTCTGTAACTCAGTATTTTCATTCTCTAAAAAAAATCTGGCAGGATCCTGATTTGTTTGAAAATTACTAGTGGAAGTCCGCTGAGGATCAGAGACACTACAGATAGCTTGTTGAGAACGGTCGGATTTATAAGTTCCTGGCTGGTCACGATGTTGAGATTGATGAAGTCAGAGGCAGGATCTTAGGTAAAATCGATCTTCCTACTATTAATGAAGTTTTTTCGGAAGTTCGCAGGGAAGAAAGTCGCTGGCATGTGATGATTGAAAAGAAGTCAGTTGATTTAGTAGAAAGTTCAGCTTTAGTGGTAGAGGCTATAGCGAACAAGACAACGAATAAGGTGTTTGACCAAGCTATCAAACCTCGTATCTGCTGTGACTACTGCAATAAACCACGTCATACTCGAGAGACGTGTTGGAAGCTCCATGAAAAGCCTGGATATCATAAAACCTGTAGACAAGGAGAAAGAAATACTCGTCCACCTCAATCGAGTGCGAATAATGCTAAATCAAATATTCTCAATGAAGAGCAAATTGATAAAATCCTGAAGCTACTAAAGGACACGTCATCTTCTGGTAATCCTAGTGTTTCATTGGCACAAACAGGTGATTATTCTCATGCCTTCTCTTGTCTTAATTCTACTCCTTGGATCATAGATTCAGGAGCATCCGACCATATGACCAATTCCCCAAAACTATTTCAAACATATTCCTCGTTATATTATGATAAAATTAGAATAGCAGATGGCAGTTATTCTCCCGTTCATGGGAAATGGGCCATCAAATTATCCTCACAAATCACTCTACAAAATGTTCTTCATGTTCCCAAATTAGCCTGCAACTTATTATCAGTTAGTAAACTCTCAAAGATTCTAACTGTCGTGTTATCTTCTGTGATTCATTTTGTATTTTTTAAGAACAAGAGTCGGAGAAGATGATTGGACGGGCTAGGATGATCGACGGTCTTTATTATTTTGAGGAAAATTCGACTAGTTATAGGGAAAGTCAAGGTTATAATAGTGTTAGTTTTACCTCTGTTAGAGAAACTCTAATATTATGGCATTATAGGTTAGGTCATCCTAGTTTTTTCTATTTAAAACGCTTGTTTCCAGAACTTTTTACAGGAATTGATTGTTCAACTTTCTATTGTGAACATTGTTCTTTTGCAAAAGCTCATCGTACTCTCTACTTACCTCAAAATTATGAAGTGTCTGCTCCGTTTTATTTAATCCATAGTGATCTCTGGGGGCCCTCTAAGGTTGTAACCCAGAATGGAACAAAATGGTTTATTACCTTTATTGATGATCATACTCGTGTAACCTGGGTATATTTTCTAAAGAACAAATCTGATGTTAAGGAAGTATTCATTTGGTTCTATAACATGATTGAAAATCAATTCAAAACTAAGATAAGTATCCTTCATTCAGATTATGGAACTAAGTATTTTAATACTCATCTAAGTGAGTTCTTATATAGTTAGGGTGTTTATCATCAGTCTACATGTAGGAACACACCTCAACAAAACGGTATTGCTAAAAGAAAGAATAGACACTTATTAGAAGTCTCTCGAGCTATTATGTTTTCAATGTGTGTACCACAATATCTGTGGGGTGATGTTGTTCTTACAACTACCTATCTTATAAATAAAATGCCTACTAAAGTGTTAGGTTTTCATACACCTTTAGAAAACCTTAAAAACATCTTTCCTACAAATTGAATGTTTTCAGACCTACCCGTCAAAGTTTTTGGTTGTACGGTCTTTGTTCATGTGTCCAGTCCTTCACAATCTAAACTAGATCCTCGGGCAATAAAATGTATTTTCCTAGGGTACGTTTCGCAAAAAAAGACTTATCGTTGTAAAGGTTTATGAAAGCATGGATGTATCATTTCTAGAAAATCAATCCTATTATTTCCATTCCCTTCAGGTGGAGACGACAGATGAAGGAAAAAGGAAATTTTTGGGAAATCTCTCCTCTTCCTATTATTGTTCATTTTAATATAGAGCCAAATTCCTCCTCAGGGGGAGAAGTGCCATATATAGAAGGTTTCTCTTCAGGGGGAGTACCACGAGGTAACTTAGATTTTCAAGTTTATACTAGGAGGAAGCCGAATCAAAATAATAATGAAGCGTTAACTGATTCGACGCATGACCAGTCTGATGCTCCGACAACTACTTCCATGAATCTAGGTAATTTACCTTGTAACTCCTCTCATCCTGAAAATCAATTACCAGCTGTTTCTGATCTTGATATTCCTATAGCATACAGGAAAGGAACTCGTACCTGTACCAAGTATCCCATTAAGAATTTTTTGTCCTATCATAATTTGTCCACTACCCATAAAGCCTTCACATCTAGGATTATAAACTTGTTTGTTCCAAGAAATATACAAGAGGCACTAGAAGACTCGAAGTGGAATTTAGCTGTTATGGAAGAGATTAATGCGCTCAAGAAGAATCATACGTGGGATATAGTCGATTTACCAAAAGATAAGAAAAAAGGCGTTGTATGTCTAAAACAATCACCTAGAGCCTGGTTTGAACGGTTTGGAAAAGCGGTTGTAAGCTGTGGTTTTCTTCAGAGTCAGGCAGATCATACTATGTTCTACAAACATGCTAAAGATAACAAGATGACTGTTTTGATAGTTTATGTTGATGATATTATTGTGACATGGGATGAGAAAGAAGGGATAATCGACTTAAAGAAAAGGCTAGCAAATGAGTTTCAAATAAAAGACTTAGGAGTTCTGAAATATTTTCTAGGTGTGGAATTTGCTAGATCAAAAATCGGTATTATAGTGAATCAAAGAAAGTACATCATAGATTTACTAAATGAGACTAGATTACTTGGCTGCAAACCAGCAGAAACTCTGATAGGTTTGGGGCCTTAGGAATATTAAGAATATATTAGGGGTATAAATGCAATTACTTAGAGGGGTTGTTATACTTTATGGTTATAAAAAAAGAGAATTAGTGAGTGGTGAGGGCATGAAATGAATTGTAATGTGATTGGGCTTGAGAGAATTCAAGATTAGGGAGGGTCCAAGTACCTCGAATTACTTGGTTTATCGTGTGTTCGTTATGATTAGTCAATAATAGATTTCGGTTCTTATCAAACTCCTATTGAACAAAATGTGAAACTACAGGCAGCTACAGAAGAAGAAGTAAAGGATAAAGAAAAGTACCAGAAACTCGTAGGCAGACTCATCTATTTGTCTCATACACGTCCTGATATAGCCTTTGTTGTAAGCATGGTAAGTCAATTTATGCATGCGTCGGGCCCTGCTCATTTTGAAGCAGTATACAGAATTTTGAGATATCTAAAAGGTACTCCTGGAAAAGGTATTTTGATCAAAAAAACAGAATCATCTTGATGTTGAAGTTTATACAGATGTTGACTGGGCAGGTAGTACCATTGATAGAAGATCAACTTAGGATATTGCTCCTTTGTTGGAGGAAATTTAGTCACATGGCGCAACAAGAAACAGAGTGTGGTAGCGAGGAGCAGTGCCGAAGCTGAGTTTAGGGCTTTAGCATATTTGTGTATGTATATGGATAAAAAGACTCTTGGAAGAGCTCAAGTGCTTCCATTCAACACCAACACGTATGTTTTGTGATAACAAGGCGGCTATATCCATCGCTCATAATCCTGTTCTCCATGATATGACTAAACATGTTGAAGTTGATAAATACTTTATAAAAGAAAAGATTGTGGATGGAACTATATGTGTTTCCTACATGCCGATATTAGAACAAGTGGCTGACATCTTTACCAAAGGACTACCTAAACGACAGTTCGATAAGATGGTAACCAAATTGGCAATGAAAGATATCTTCATACCAACTTGAGAGGGACTGTTGGGTATATTAGTTGTTTGATTATCTTGTAAATATAATAAGGAATATTATAACTTATTATATTATTATTATTTTATTAGTTTTATTATTTTTCCTCTTCTAGTTAGGAATGTTTTCTATTTAAACCACATTAGATGTATGATTGTATCATTATCTGTAAGTGAGAAATAAAACAATAATTTCTTTTGTTATTTTCACAAAGGGTGTTGGGGAGAAAGAGAACTTGGTAGGAATTGAGATGGTTCGTTTGGAAATAGCTAGTTCAGCTAAATCAAAAGGAGCAATAAGCTCTTGGGCGTGGGAGATGGCTTCATCCCGATTATTAGCTAACAAATCAATACTGCTTACACTAACATTGTCATTCAAGTCTCAATTGAGATGAGAGAGAAAATCAGAAACCTTAAGGAAAGGCGAAACAATAATTATGGTGAATCATATAAATTTATCACACTAACATCATCACTCTAAACATGGCAATAGTGATGAATCATGTAGATTTATTTTCAATCAAGGATTTTTTTGATGCATATCAGGCACTTCACAGTGATCTGCGAGTTGCTTTTGAATAGGGTTTGATGTTTAAAATATCCAAGTGGTTCCCTTTCAAGGTTACAAGAATGTGATTGATAGCACGATTACGGGAGTGGAAGGGGTTTTCATAAGATGGTGAGGCCTGAGGGGGTAATTCTTTATGATGAGCTGATAAATAAAGAGGCACTACAATCCATCATTGAAGCTTTCGTCCCGAATCTGTTGGGTAAATGGGCCTTCTTTCTTCTTAAATGTGTTCAATGTAAAAAAGATCATCAGGGTTCTAATCTTGAAGGAACAGAAAGCAAATATAAAGAGATTAGTCCTACGAGAAAAAATCAGCACGTAATCGTACACGGGAAAATTTCACAAAAATCTTTGATTTTGTATAGAATACAATCAAACCTCCCTGCTTTTTGGGATTGGGATATTTCAATGGAAGGGTTTTCAAAAGAAGTGATTGGTATTCAAGAAAAGGAAATTAGGTGGATATTAGATAGATAGTACCGTTCTACCTCAAAACCTAGTGAGAGGCAGGAGTAGCCCACATATCATATAAATGTGTTGATGACTCCTTACCTTTCTAATGTAGGACAAAGACCACAAGGTGAGTATATTCAACAATGGATCTATGGCTGAAGATATTTTGGTGTTCCTTGTTTACCCTCTGGAATCGCTCCTTTCCATGGTTAAATTGAAATGATTCATTCAACTGTGAGGCAATACGGAACTACTGCAAGGCTTTGACATTATACCTTGTTGCTTACTTGAGATGTGAGAAACGTACATTTGAAACCATGGAAAGTCAGATTGCTTACTCTATCGCACCTCTTTTGATGGAAAAATATGCATACGGGGTTGCAGAACGTCCTTTTTCCTTAACTTTATTAGGGATTGGTATCTTGGTTCTGACTTCAATCTTCCAGTGGAAATTGGTATTGTTCAATTTATGATATGCGCGTTCCTAGCTATGATTGTTGAAATTTTTTAGGTTACTGGAGAAGAAAAGATTGAATGGAGAAAATTTCAAAATTTGGCTTGATTTACTTGTATGAGCTGGTTTGGAGTGGAGAAACAAATTATTATCAAGGGGGAATAACAAGAGATTTAGGCTATATTTGAGACTTTTCTTGAGCATAATCGACAGGAAAGGAGTCGCCAATCGCCGCAACGGTCTTCCGGTCACCGCTATTGCCGTTACCACCTTTGCTCACCGTAAATTTTTGTGTATCGTTTGTTTTTTGTTATTCTTCTATAATAAACACCTTGAAAATAAGGTGTGTTTTGAGGTGTATTTTTTGGAGCCGTGTAATGAAAGGATCCTTTTATTTATGAGTTAGTAGTTAACTATTGTTATTGGAAGTTGGGTAGAGTAGTTAGCCTAAGTACCTATGTATGTAAGAACTAGGTTGGTACTCATTTGGGATAGGAAATTATATTGGTAGTGTTAAGTCTTTGATGTTGGGAGATAGGAGAGTTCCCTAAACGTCCAATAAACGTCTCGTATTGATTAAGTTATTATCGTGGGCTTTGGTACTAACTTAGATGATGTGAGTATTCATCTTCAGAGTAATTGACAAGGAGAGGAATAGTTGATATGAGTTTATCTTTACAAGGTGGTTGTAGATACAATACATACTTTTTCCGTTTGTTGTTAGTGCGTTTGTTTTGCCAGACTAGAAAGCTAAACTACTAATGATTTTATATATATGTTTAAAGCTGAGAAAAGAGTATTGGTTTGTTTGCACATTCAGGTACTTCCTTCAGCTTCCATAAGTTTTTTCGTTTACGAGTTCATGAAGATAGTCCTTAAAGTGGAATGAACGATTGCGGATAAGTGGAAGCATTGGTAAAATGTAATGAGTGATTGGTTTAGAAAAGCAGTAGAGAGCTTCCTCCTCATCATCCATATCTTCCAAGTATTTCTTTTGCTTTTTGTATGTTTGAACTTAGTCCTCATCATCTGCCAAATTTTTGACTGCGAGTGGAGCTTCGTTTTCAGAAAAGAATGTTCCATTATTCATTCTGGGTAATTAAGGTTCGTCACCGCCGCTCCTCTTCCTGCATCTAATTTTCAATCAAAAATAAAAACATGTACTTACTATAATTATTCTAATACAATAAAGTGTTCCTAATTCAAACAAGAATTTCTTTTGGAGGACACTGTTTATGCTATATATACACACCCTGATGGTCATTGGAATATACATTATTATAACATGAATTTACAGATCAAAAAATTTACAAATAATTAACTAGGTAATTTTGTTAAAATTTATTCACTAATATATTGGTATATTTTTAAAATAAACATAAAGTTTTTATTCAAATGTTGTATTTTATTTTGAAAAATGAACTTATATAATTAGTAAAACTTGAGTTAATTAAATATAAGTATAAATTGATATTATTTCAAATAATCATAGGTCAATTTAAAAGAAACCGTATAAAAAAAAAGAAGTTATTGTCTATATTCATTATAATATTAAAAAAATAAATTTTGAAAAATTAGATAGGCAGACATGAGATAAATTATGATAAGAATACTATCCAGAGTCTTTGAACCATAAAATAACTTTTGAATTACTATAAATATTAAGAAAATTAATAGATGATTTTTACCAACCTGTCTATTTGATTTATTGGGATATAATTATGTTTGGTATGTTGTTTGTATCTTCCATTTTTTTAATACATTTTTATTTTTTATTTCTTTTTTGAAAGGAATTTATCGTACTATTTTAGAAATATCATGTTTTTTTTTACTGCAAATTGGGGGAGATGATTACAATTATCGATTTACAGGATTGAAGGGTGTGAAACTCGACTACCTTCAAACAATGAAAACAATAAAACCAAAGCGCTATTGACCTTTACACTATTATTTATCTATTTTTTATTTATCCTTTTAATTATTTTTTGTTTGTTCAATTATAAAATTTAATCATTTTAATTAATTTACTTTATTTAATGATCAAAATTTATTAAATTTTGTAACTAATTTAAATTATAGTGAAATAAAAATAAAGTTTAAAATATTTTTTTAAAAATATCTACAATTTTTTTTTTTTTTTTTTTGTATTTTGATAATATTGGTGTTGATAAGTTATATTTTGAATACTACTCGAATATAATTTAAATAATTTATAATAAATCAATAATCAATTCTTAATTTTATTGATAAATATATTTATTGTTCAATATTTATTATTATTCAATACATATAGGAACATTAAACAATTAAGTTTATTAATAAAAATTAATTTATAATTAATAGAATCGGATATTAAACTACTTAAATCTATTATTTATTTAAATTGCACCTTCAGTATAGTTTATAACTTCTCTATTTAATTTAAATTAGTAGTGAAATAAAGTTTAATTTTTACTTTCATATAAATAATAAATAAAATAAAAATAAATTTAAAATATGTTATTTTATGAACAAGAAAAAAATTAATTTTTTTACAAAAATGGTATTATAGCCATAACTCTCCTAGTAAGATGTAGTTTGCACGAACCAAAGCAAAATTTAATAGGCATGTACGTAAATGAATCGAGACACATCTAATGAGATGAGTCTTGAAATGCAGGTCGTAATTACAAGTTTGAGATAATTGATTTATAGTACTTCTATTAACAATGTGCATTCAGTGATTTAAGAGTAGGAACTTCACACTCAAACGTGTTTAGCTTAGAATAGTCTTAAATTGAGCGTTCTCTTAAAAGTATTTAGGTCGTAGAAGATGACTGGGCCTAAGGACAATTTTAAGACTTAGAAGGATCGGATCCAAATTCAAAAGCCAGTCCAAATCTTGTACTGCGGGCGTAAGTGCTTATCCATTGGATGCTACCCAATTAATTTTAACTAAAATAAGTATCAAGGGTTTAGTCCATTTAGATAAAAATCAGAAGGGGAAAAGAAGGAGAGAGGAGAAGGTTAAACGAACAAAATGGTCTGGGAGTCACAAACTGACCAGGGATTCCACGTTAATTCATGCTCAAGAACTTAGCACAGAATTCCTCTGTTTTATTCGCCAATTCCTCTCTGCTGCCCTTGGAATCTCATTTCCTCCTCTTCCGACTGCCATGTTGCCGTCTGCTGCCGGAGACTTCGACGCCGACGGCGGATGTGCATGTGTTGCTAAACAGAATGGGGATGCCGATGCTGCTCTTAACTCTGAATCCGGTGATTACTATTGCGAGCATTGTGGTTGCGGTTCGGCGGATTCCTCTTCTTTCCCTGCGTTTTCGTGCTCTTCCTGTTCGCTTTGGCTCCATTCTGCGCGGTTCAGAGAGTCCGGCAAGCTTTGGCGGATCCTTATTGCTTCTGCTAAAGGCTTCACAATCGGAGCTGGTCTCAAAGGGGGACTCTCCCTCTTTTCAGTCCTTGCTGGATTGAAGCGGAGAAAGGCTTTGGCCTCCCTCGGGTATGGTCTTTTCAAGTATCGGGAAATGTCTTTTTTCAGTAAGCAAATGTCTTATCGACTCATGTCTCGTTTAGGAAAAAAGGAGTGATTACAAATCGAGATGCAATTTCCATGGCTTTGAAGGAGACTTTGAGATACGGCCTCTTTCTTGGAACCTTTGCTGGTACATTTGTTTCCATCGATGAGATAATAGGCAATCTGGCAGGCCATCGTAGGTATTACTCATTTCAATTCTGATCATGTAATCCTGACTGAATTCTTGCAGTTTCTTCAAATTGTTGTTTCTTTTCTCTTTCTATTGTTTGAATGTTCTCTTGTAGTTCAGGACTGCAAGATGGAGGGCTCTACTAGCTGGTGCATTAGCAGGCCCGTCTATGCTCCTGACTGGATTAAATACGCAGCATAAGACTTTGGCTATCTACATTTTTATGCGTTCTGCTGTCTTGGCATCGCGATGTGGGATTAAAAGCAAGCGGTTCGGCCATATTTGTAAGCCTCTCACGTGGTCCTATGGCGACATCTTCCTTATGTGTCTCTCCTCTTCGCAGATCTTGTAAGTAATTTTTCATCCGTCTCATATTTTGCTGCTAATTCAAATACTACAGGTCTTGAGTGGCTCTATGTTATTGCTCATTTCTACTTTTAGGCTTCGAATTTCATCATGTTGCTTGTTTTCCTGCATGATTGTGGTATCTGAATTGTAAACTTATCTTTAGCCTGGAAAACATTACATATGATCCCTACTAGTACATTAGTAAAAACACAAGCATGCAGATGGGAAACCACTTAATGTCTTGTATTGTTTTAATTATAAAGCAATTGTGTAGCTGTAGAACAAAATCTTTTGGGGATGAATGCAGCTGGGAAAAACTGTGTTTCATATCTTATTACAACAGGATGGTGTGTGAGTTAGCCAA
>JBBMEG010000015.1:8348607-8380711 GCA_037832605.1 Cyclanthera cordifolia | reverse complement strand
AAGCTTCTTCTATGTTATTGCATCAGGAACATATATTTCATTTCTTTAATCACCCAGGTGAACCGTATGGTGCTTAAACCAAAAGCTTCTTCTATGTTATTGCATCAGGAACATATATTTCATTTCTTTAATCACCCAGGTGAACCGTATGGTGCTTAATACTTTGATATGAAATTATTTCGTACTTTCGTGCTATTTCTTTGTAGTAGCTATTATAAATGATTAATGATTATAGCTGACAATTAATTAGGAGAATCCTTTTCAGGTCTGCTTATGTGTTAAAGCAAGACAGCTTACCTCCATCATTTAGGTCCTTTCTCAATACACATGGTGGAAAGGATACTGTAATCCTGGAAGGTTTAAAGAGTTTTGTATCAGGCATGCCTTCTTCTAATAAGTTTAAGGCAATAGAAAAATACTACAGGGCATTGGGTGCAGATGTCAAATTAGAACCTGGAATGAAGACTCCATGCACGGTATGTATTTATTAGTGTTATCTCTGTTAAACAAGAAGAAATAGAAATTATTCTCAAAGAAAAATTAGTTGCTCCTTATGTGTTATACATAACATGTACACACCTAATACGTAGATGCACTGAGATATTAGAACATCGACCATTAGCAAACAACTCTAGGCATTGACGTACTATCCTTTTACCTGATTAAAAATTCTTGACACTTTTGTTTACATCCAACTCATACCCAGTTTCTCAGTTTAGTTGGCATCTTGAAGCATTTCAAATTGTTCAAAAAGAACAGAAACCATATCGTAACTTTTACAGAAAAAACTATTCCACCGATCAATTGTCAGCTGGTTGGCATCTCAGGCAAGTCTAGCTGTAACATTAGAAGGCCTTTGCTTCTCGTTGAATGAAAATTGCACGAGTTAGAGCTGGTACTAAACATGAATTCTATGTACAATGAGAAAATATAATCGTAATTTTTTTCCTTTGTTTATTATTGTACCAATCATAGGGGAAAAAAGATTAAAAAAAGTCATCATGTTTAGTTTAGCCAAATGCAATCCAATATGTGCAAACAGATGATAATCTGTAAGTTTGACAGTGCTGAAAGCACGTTTCAGAGCATTAGATATGAATTATATTTATTCCTTCCCCCATTATTTCTTGGGGTGGGAAAATAACGACTTTGGGAGATAACGAAGATTATAGTTCAAAATTTCTATTTGGGGCCAAAACCTTGCAGTGAATTTTCTACTATTTCAACCATTTATTCCTCAAGCACTTGGGAAAAATCATCCAGAATCTTTCCATTTCATTATATTTTCTAACAAATCATGTGATGTTAATTGTGATGATGCATTGATACATGCAAGCATGAAATGATTATGAAGCTTCCCTGCTTAGACCGCCTTTGAAAGTTTACCCTATCTGCAGTTATCTCTTAGTTTACATTTTTTTCTCCTGACAACGCTAGTAAGTTTCGACTTTAAGGTTTCTTTCTTTCTTAATTCAGATTGTACATGGAAATCAATCATGTGGTGGCCATGTTCTTAACTTTCTCATTCAAGGATATAAAAGAGCGTTGCCAGTTTATCTCCCTGTTTATCTTGTCCCAGCCCTGATAGTTCATCGTGAAGGTCTCATGAATAGGTAACATTTCAATTTTGAATATCATATGATCTATTTTATTGTGATATCAGATATTGGGTTATGATCAGAAGTAATAATTTGAAGTTAGGTTGTAAAATGTTTCACCGCTTGCTCTAGTTGAAAGATAGTTTAGATTGTCGATTATGTCATAAATGTCCACTTATTAGTTTCCAGGAAATGGAGATAGGCGGGTACTTACTCCAGTGCTTTCATAGGATTTTATTTCATGAACAAACAAGGGCTATGATTTGGACTCGTTTATGCTTTTGTTATTAAGAAAATATTTAAGAACGGAAGTTACTTATGCAAACCTTTGGATGGAAAACAATTAAAAGAATGTAAAAGAAATTTCACTTTGGAATATCCCTTAGTACCCAATTTCCTCTCATCTATGAACTCTGCAACAAAAAAAAGATGCTGGTCAATGAATTTGGGCTTAAGAAGGCACATAAAAGAAGAAGAAATAGCCTGAATTCAGTACCTCCTGAGAAACATACAGCTCCCAGCTCACCAGTAGAGAAAATGTATGTAACTGGAAACTGGATCCAATTGGAACTTTCACAGTCCAATCGGCCGTAAGACAACTATCATCTAAGAAGCAAAGACATAGATACGGGATACGGATACCACAAGATATGGACATGACGACACACCATTTTTCAAAAATATAAGACATATATACGTCGGGGACACATTATTTATTTTTATTTTATAATATTAAAATATCAAATAAAAAAGGCTTCGATTATTGTACTAACTATGAAAAATAATCAAAATCCAATATTAATTAGTATTGGAATTTTACCCACATAGTTTATATGTGATCATTTACGTTCAAATCAATTCTCATTGTTCTTTAAATGCTTAATAAAAGTCCACAAACAAAATTTATAAGAAAACCTAAACTTAGACCCTATTTGATAACTATTTTTTGTTTTTAGTTTTTGGTTTTTAAAATTTAAGTCTATATTTACCTCAATTCTTTTTATATGTCTCATATTTTCTTTAAGAACATGAATTCTAACCAAATTTCATAAACCAAACAAGTATTTGGAAGTTATTTTTTTTAGCTTTCAAATTTTGGTTTTGTTTTTAAAACTCAAGTTAGATATATGTATCAAAGTCATGAAAATTATGTGTTGTAGTAGTAGCTTATAGGCTTAAATTTCAAAATCCAAAAACAAAAAACGAAATGATTATCAAACGGGGCCTTAACAGTTCCAAAATATTTTTGTTTACTCTTCTATTTCTCGTCTCCATTCATTTTCTTTTTCTTCCCCCTTTTCCATTTTTGTCCATCTATCTTCAATGGGCGTTGCTGTCGATTGTCTTCGCCAACATTGTCACGCTGTTGTGTCATCGGCTACTTGAAAGGAATAAAATTTAACTCGTGTGTCCATGAAGTATCCTTATTGCATCCGTTATGCGTTTGAAATTAAAAAGGAATGTGAAATTTTGAGTATCGGACACGTGTTCGAAAAGTATTTGGTAGTATCTGTGTCCGATACGTGTCCAACACAGATACTTTGTTAAAAATGAAGTGTCCGTGTTCCCTAGCCTCGATCAGCTAATGAACTCAGCATCTATGAAGTCATGTGGAAAAACAAATATCCAAAGAAAATAAAATAATTCGTATCGGAAATCCTTAAAGGTGCCGTTAATATACATGACAAGTTGCAAATACGGAAGCCTTCTTTGATTATCTCTCTACGTTGGTGTGTTTTGTGCAAAAGACATTATATCAACTTGCTGATTTATTGTCCACTAGCCGAGGCTTTTTGGGATTTTGTAACACATTGCTTCTCATGGAACACTTTCTTACATAGACTCTTTTTTTGATCTACTTAGTCCTCAGCGAACACCCCTTGAAGGAAAAGAAAAAAGAAAAAACTGATATGGGAGAACTTCATTAAGGCATTTTGTTGGATCGTATTGACAGAAAGAATCAGAAGAATTTTTAGAGATAAAATAGAATCATAGAAGTTATTTTGTCCCTTGCTACTTGTAAACAATCTCCATGCTTTCATAGTTATGAAACAATCTGGAGATCTTTTCTGTAACCCCTTTGAGGTACTCAATAATAAAATGGTTTCTTATCCTAAAACAATTATTGGTTAAACAATTACTTGAGATGGTTTTTTAAATGGTGTTTTTGTTTGTCTTATACGATTATCCGGTTCGTTCATAGTTGAACAAGTGATTAGAGTGGTACCGCTCTACTTTGTTACTATAATCTTTCCATAGAAAATGGTAACAAAAAACTTGCTTATCACGCTAACTTTCTGGCTGCAATTAGGAGTGTACTTGGTTATAAATATCTTTCTTGAGTTATAATTTTTTTTGAATTGGGTTATGATTTTATAATTTTTTCATTGAGTTGGATTAGTTCAATTTGACTAATTTTTTTCTCGTTCAATCCAACTCAACTTAAAGTAACAATAATATTAAATGTATGTAAAATTAATTATTAAGATATATTCTTAGGTTTATATATAATATCATGCACTTTTCTTTTCTTTTTTTCAACATACTAATAGGCTATGAGTTGAGTTTTAGAGAAGAATAATAAGATTAACACTTACACAATCCAAAATTCTAACTCAAACACGAAAATATTTGGATTGAGTTGTCCTAACATATAGGATTTGGACGAGTTGGTCATCCAATTAGGTTGGTCCAAAAATTCTCCTAATCCCACTTAAGCAGACGATTTACTCCACTAGCTGCAATATACCCAACCATTGTTTTGTATTACCAAATTTCCATGTGCCAGATGGTTGAAAAATATGTTATGACCTTTGGTGCAGGCCATTCGAAATTTTAGCTAGAGGGCTTCTTGGAACTGCCAGATCAAGTCTGTTTCTTTCCGTTTACTGTTCATCTGCTTGGTAAGTATATTTTCCTCCTGTATTCTAATGCATTGGCTTCCATTTTTACCATTATCGGGACTAATTTCTTCCACAAAACAGAAACTTCAAGTTTCCCTTTTAAAACTTGACAAAATACTGTTAAAATTTTAGTTTATGGGGGAAGGATAATCTGTATGTATAATTATCTTAAAAGAGAGACTAGATCGTGTGCATGGAGTGCTCTTAATGTTTTCAAGGTTTTGATATGTATTTTCAAACATAAACCTTAATATGCAATTGGTTTGTAGACAACTGATTTCTCACAAAGCTTTTCAAGGCACTTTAAAGTTTCACCTTCTGGAGTTATTATCAGCTCAAATCCTGCTTTACAGGATGTGGACATGCCTGACCTCGAGGACTTTCAAGAAAATAAACGTTCCCTTGGTTGCTTTCGCTACGGTAAGGCTTCAACTATTCTTGACAACAATGTTTAGGTAGAGCAAGAGCTTTTGTTGCTATCCTGAAACGCATGTGCTTTTTGAGCAGTTCATGACTGGTTTGGCTCTGGCCATTGAGAAGAAGAGCAGGAGAATTGAAATTTCACTGTACTGCCTTTCAAGAGGTGTTGAAAGCTTCTTCAGCTGCATGACGGATTTGGGATACCTACCGCAATCGTTGAATTTTAAGAGAGCGGATGTGATCGTTTTCAGCATATCGACTGCCATTATAATGCACTGCTATGCACAGGAAAGAGAGGTATTTCGATCCAAGTATTTGAATGTCCTAGATTGGGTTTTTGGTGTCCCCCCTCCCCCTTGTGAAACGCCACGCTGCAAAAACAGCAAGCACCATTGAGAGGTGTTGGATTTTAGATGAGCTAGACACTGGATTTTAGGGTGCCAAATGTGTATTTGGCATGAATTTCATTACTTGATATAGAATTAGCAAATGATCAACCAACTATTTGATTCAAATGAAGATTTTAGGATGCCAAATGTGTATTTGGTCTTGAATTTCATTATATAATAATGTGTAGGTGATGATTACCTGAAGTAGAATTAGCATATGCTCAGTTTACTATACGATTAAAATGAAGATTTTAGGAAGCCAAATGTGTACTTTGTCTTGAATTTATTCTATTATAACGATTTGGTGATGATTCCATGATATAGAATTAGCACTTAATCAATTTACTAGAAGATTCAAATGTTTTTTTTAGAATATAACAATTGGATGGGGGAGATTCGAACCCGTGGATCACATGCTTTTCAACGTTCACTAATGCCATTGTGCTACTGCTCTCTTGGCAGAAGATTCAAATATTTTTAGGTTGCAAGTATATGGATTTGGTCTTGAATTTTCATACTATATATAAGGTTTTTTTTTTGAAAAACACAGACCCTGAATTCAAGCATAATCAAGTCTGAGGCTTAAACCTCTCTTACAAGCATCATAACAAGAGGGAAACCCTCTGCACTACAAACATAATTGATGAAGGAATACAAACAAACTACCAATTCATTACGAGACATAGCCTTACTGACTGTGGACTTCCAAAAATCCGACAGATTAGGCTCAAGAACTAAAGTCAATAACCACTTGGGTGACTTTTGAGAGTCTTTGAGGAGTAAACCGATGATCATATTGACGACTGAGGACCACGACTCCACCAAAGAAAAAGGGGCACAAGAGAATCTTGAACAACGCCATCTTTTACCCCAACTCGCCCTTGACAGCAGCCTTAAAGTTAAACCTTTATCTACTAGTTCAAAACCAAACGGAAGCAACAGATACACACCAAACCTCAACTTCAAAACAAAGGAGAAAATATACAAAATCGGTATACCAAAATAGAACACAGACAAAATATTTGAGAAAGCCCGACTAAAGGAAACGTGATGACTAACTACGTAACAAAACGACTCGAGTAGATCGGGAAATTGGTTCGAAAATACCCCTAAATGGCATGTCCAACCATTCAAAACCTCTCTCCCACGTGCCAGCACATCACCACCAACTGTCCTTTTCTTGAGCAACAAACCCAATAACTTATCACACATGACAACTAACGACTGGACACGTGTCGAACTCACTGGAACACGAAAATGGAATTTACCAGCTGAAATCTCGCAACATCACCACCTCTACCGCCGACGGCGGCTGATAGCTTCGCCACACCACTTTTGTTCTTGCGTCGCCTTCCTATTCCTTCGAGCAGCTCTAGGCAAAATATGTAAAAGAAAATGTGTCATACCTTTGCTTTCCTTTTTTCACTCCGCAAGCCTTCTTCCCTCTATCAAAAGGGACTATTCTTCTATCCCATCCCATCCGATTCTTCAGCCTAGTCTTGACTGATCCATGTTTCTTAAGCCCCTTCTTAGATCTCAAATGCTTTTCCATAACAGAGATAAAATAAAAAGATGAGACGCAATCTGATATGAGATTCAAACTGGAGATGCAAGTGGTTACATTCAAGGAAAATCTCATCTCAGAAACAATTACTCCTGGAAGAAACTCCCAAACCCTCTCAAAAGTACACGCCCAACTCGACCTGAGGAAGAGAGCCTCCCAATTCTGAGGACATACCTCCCAAACCTGAGGATGAAATCTCCTTTGGCAGAAGATAAAACCTCCCACGAAAAAGAAAAACAAAGATCTAGAGAGAAGCAAATAGCTTCTCTCTCTACTGTGTTAATTCTGGTTAGGATATAACTATAGAGTTAACGTCCTATTATTAAGGTTTATCTTTAGCTGATATAAGAATGAACATGATATATATAGTATGAAGATAAGGTGAGACGTTCACCTATGACCATTCATTCAATGCACTGAAGGTCTGTCACCTATGGATCTTCAAGCATTGAGAATAAACATTCAATTACCGAATCCTTTGTGTCAAGGGCAACTCAATCCAAACATTTTAAAGTTGAGTTGGATTCTCAAATGGTATTAATTTCATTTTTCTTCGGTAAGATTGAACTCAAAACCCTTCAGTATATAATAAAAATGAGGTTAAAAAGTTCAATTTGGGTCATCATTACACTTCTATAGGTTTAATTTTAGTCCTACAATTCAAAAAGTTTACAATTGATCCTTTGGTGTGTATGTGAAGCTAACCTCCATTAAATTTTTTTTTTTAATTTCTCTCTCCCAAATCTTTCTCATTCCCATCTCTCATCTTTTTTGTTTTACTATATATAAGTTGAAGATTCCTGTTCTAAGCCACAACCACTGCAAGGATGATCTACTAAAAAGGTGAAATTTCATTTGTTTAATATACTTTTAAGATAGTTTTCCATTATGCCATTACCATTATAGAAAAGGAAGAAAAACCCAGATGAGATAAAAAGAAAAACGTAATAAATTATGTAAAAGTAAGAATAATTGTAGCAACCAAAAACAAAGAGATGGAAGATGGATCACAAAGGAAATACCATTAGAGTGTAGGATTGGGAGTAGTAGAGACAGGGGAGAGAAAGATAAAAATAGAGAGAGAGAATCCGATTGATTGATGTTTGTTTGTTCAGACCTCGTCTTCGTGAAGAAGCATGTTAGGGATACCTTTGTTGACGGGGAATTTGCGGAGTGTTTGGGGGCAGACGAGAAAGCCCTGTTCGAGGTGAAGCTGGAGAAGTGCGTGGTGGAAGCGGCGGAGGAAGTCGTCGGAGTGGAGCATGGAGGCGTCGGCGTGGTCGGGAAGGTCAGCGTAGCCCATCGCGCGGGATGCGTCCACTAGCGCCTTCCATTGGATCTTGGGGAACATGTTCTTCAGAAACTCAGGATTGAAGTCAACCGCCTTCTCCACCACTTTCTCCACCTCAACCCCCAGAGGAAACCCATTCTCCACGCCTTTTATGTTCGACGACAGCATGTTGTGTGTAAGCAGCCTCATCTCTTGCTCTCTTGCTCTCTTGCTCTCTTGCTCTCTAGCTCCTTACGCCCGCCTCTAGGGTTTTATCATCCGACCTAATGCCTTTGAGCTTTAATATTATCAAAACCCCCCTCCCCCACCTTTTCATTTTCCTAATTGCTTTTTTTATTTTTTCAATTTTATACCTTTTTATATCCATGTCCGCTAGATTTTTATTCAAAACCTAATATCTTACTTCAAAATCATTTTGTTTCAAACCTTATATCTATTCTAAATATTAAAAATATCGAAGTCTTTCCTTAATTTATTTTTTTTAAAACTTTCTAAAATAGTCCAATCTAAAAAATAATTATAAATATATGACTTTCAAAAAAAACAAAGATAATTATTGTATTAATGAGTATTATCACGTTTTTTTATAATACAATATTAATGATTATATATATAAATATTTTTAAATTTTACTATATTTGTAATGATTTATTCCTAGCATTACATCTACCACCAGTTTTCTTATTTTTCTTTTTTTTTTAACTAGATATTGATAGATTTTTTTTTTCTTCAAAATTTAATTAATATCTAATCTAAATTTCAAAAATCGGTAAGTCTTTCTTTATTTTTTTAACCAGATATTAATAGTTTTATTTTTTTTAAAAAAAATCTCTTCGTATGTTTATATTTTGGGTTGATGAGGGAGAGGACTGAAAGTAGACAAAGAAGAGAAAATGAAGTGACTTGAGGTTATGAAATATTTGTTTGGAGATTAATGTTTTAAAGAGAATAAGTTAGAAAAACTTTTTTTTGAAATTTGTGTTTAGGAATATGTTTATTTTAGATGAAGTTTGATATAAACATAGATTTAAGGTTTTATAGGATGTTGGAGAGAAGTTGAAGAGACCTGATGTACTAAAAACGAAGAAGAAGTTCAACTCTTTCTCTTCTCCTCTTCTTCTCTTCTTCCTCCCCTTCAAATCCAAACACCCATCCGTGTATTTTTTAGACCATTAAAAGAATAATAATATTGATTCTAAGTAAATCACATCCCACAATGATGATTCTACCAATACTCGGTTGGTTAAGTATTGCGTTTCTAATACACAGTTCGTTATATTTAACTATTGATATGAAGAATGATCTTAAGAAATTATTGTTTAAGATTCAACCACTCTAAATCGGTTCATTCACATTTATACCAAGAAACCAGTTCTAGAACGGTAAATAGGAACGGACGGAGGGAAGCAACATGTTTCACTATTGCTTCAATCGAGTGTGAGATGAAAGAGATGTCTACTTGAATTACAAGACTATGGTATTGATATAGCTAACGAAACAACATTAGCTCAATTTATGTAGTTCATTGTAATAGAACTTAAGTGCGTTTTTGGTGGAGGGATTAGGGTTTAGTTAGTCGGTCTTAAGTTAAGTTGAGTGTTAAGTTAATCTAATGAGATTAAGTTAATCTGTGTTTGGTGCAGAGATTAAGTTAAGCTGGATTAAGTTAAGCTAAATGTTGTTTGGTGCAGGGATTAAGTTAAGCTGAGTATTAACTTCATGTGGTTAATTTTTTTTTGACTATGCAAATTAGAAATGTAAAATAATGTTTCTATTAAGAACAGTCATATTTGAATTGAAATTGCATATGTAATAAAATAATACTTATATGACATTAACTTAAAAATATTAGAGGAATACACCAACTTCACATAAGAAATTGAATCTTATGTTTACAAAAAAAAGAGTTCAGATAAAACATAAGTAAATTACTCATCGAAAAGCAAATGATATAATTTAACAAAAATACAACAATTTTTTGAAAATGTGGTCCTCCTCTAAGCTTTGTTCATTGTCAGAAAAAGGAAGAAGATATTGGGATCAACGATCCTTGTTCAACAGGTAGTCGCAATAGTCACGTTGATCCTTTGAAGGTACTGAAAGAAAGGTGGCAGCTTGAACGAGGTCTTTCAAAAGGATATTCATCAGGACAATCCTTTCGAAAGTCGTTAATGGCGGGCTTAATTCAGGAGAATGGCTGCTACTTTCGCCCTCTTCGCATCATTTGCCTTATCTGTCGCTGCTGGTCATTCAACAATCTTCTGTATCTCTGTGTTCTGCATATCCAACCCTACTCGCATAATATCAAGTAGCTCCTGTTGATGTGACACCCTTTTCCTTTTCTCCCCATAAAAGAGGTTGACCCCCTAGCAAGTCCGCTTGTGGGGGTGTTCGGTTATTCCCCTTGAACAATAGGCGGCTGAGGCCTATAATACCCTTGAGAACACCCCCTCTTCCTCTTGCAAGTTCCAATCATCGTCTGCAATATCTCTAGCTGACTGCGAAAGATATCCACTTCACCCGTCCTTCTCGAATACGTAAGCGAGGTCATTGTAATGCGGGAATAGTTTATTATTCATACCATTCGCATTCGGGTGCGTTTAAAATTTAACATATATTGAAAATTAATAAGTACATCCAATCTTTGTATATTATTGTACATAAGCTATTGTTACATACCTGGACCCATGTATCGAAAATAGTGGGCTCCACCTCAATGCACTTGTATGCATCATTCCTCCCGAAGCCGCTGCAACTATTTCCAAGCATCTCAGCAATAGCTTGGTACTGGCGTTTCAAACTCTTAACCCTACAGTCGATGACCGTGGTAGAAGTGATTGGGCAGCCAGGAATCTTCTCTTGCATAATTCGTAGAAGTTCGTTGTGGTACTTGTTCCTGAAAGTACCGTTGTTAGATTTTCATCCCCCAACCTGCATTAGATGGACCAACGCCTGAACAAGAATACTATCTTCCAAGGAAGTCTAATTGTGACGAATGTTTCTCGCAGGCACTGCCATACTTCTACATAAAATTTGTAAAAATATTTTAATCAAAGGCGGAGGACATTCGACATTCATTATATATATATATGACATAAACGTAATTGTACAAAAATATATTTATACACATTTGAACAACATACAGCATACAACGAAGCATATGATATCAAAATTTTAAGTCTACGACCTAGAAGCTTGGGCGGACTCAAACATTCGTTCGGCCAAGCAATCTCGAAAATGTGACCACTGAGGTGATGTCTTGACGTAGTTGATGTTTGGGTGATTGTCCATTCCAGCTTGGGTTTCAATAGGGTCAATTTCTCCTAATATTTCCAATCCAATTGTTGATCCCGTCTCCCTATATATCAAATTATGTAGTAGAGAACATGTCGTTATGATCTTTAACTAATGCGTATTTAGAATATAATACGTATTTATAAAACGCAATACAATTTTATAATAATAATGTATTTTTATATAATATTATATTTAAAATAATAATAATAACAGGTATTTATAGGAAATAATATTTTATTTATAAATAAGCATTAATAATATTGTATTTATAAATAATATTATATATATAAATACATATTTATAATATTACTCCATTTAAAACATAATACGTACTTAAAAACATAATACAATATTATAATATTACTGTATTTATATATAATATTGTATTTATAATAATAATAATACATATTTATAAAAAATAATATTGTATTTATAAATATGCATTAATAATATCGTATTTTTTATATTACTGTATTTAAATATAATACATATGTAAAAAACACAATATAATATTGAACCGTCTTAAAACTAATACAAGCAACTCCAAAAAATTTTATTTAAACTTTGATCATTCTAGGTTTGTTCAAGACATCTTGTTTATTTCATACACAAGCACACTTTTTGTGTTTCAAACCCCTTGAATAATTTTGGTTATGTCCATTTCACATTACCCACTCGAAAGCACTCATGTTTACATGATCATCTTTCATTGTTTCGAGAATGGCCTACTTGAGCAGTGTTTGTTGACACAAAGACTTTATTCTCAATTGAGTTATAAAAATAACCCCCTCTTGTTGTTGGTTTTTTAGCCATTATCTCAAATTAATTAATTTTAATTAATTAATATTTTGATGATAACAAACTCGAATTTGATTTATTCGTATTTGGAGTTTTAAGTTTTTATTATGTAGATATTGAAGAGACGATTTCAACACATTTTGAATCGTTCAAATCAGAGTTAAAATGAAGAAAATATGAACATTTGAAGTTTGGAAGGAAAAATCGCATAGGGAAAAATGAGATTTTTATTGTCTTATTGTTTCCTTTTACACCAAATCTCTTTCCATCTCATCTCTACTCAATCTCATCCATCCATTACAATTTCCCTAAATCTAAAGAACATAATTCATCATATCTCCATCAAATCTCACCATCATTTCGCCCTAAATATAAGGGTTGCCTTTTATCTTTTCTACAATAAATCTCTTCTCACAAATTATAAATTTTAGACAGCAACATATTCATCCAAAATAGCACAAAAAATTTTGATTACTTCACATATTTTTGAATTGGCGTATTACAAATTTGTGAAGAAGCTCTCAACACTAAACTTATGTATTTTGCCTTCTATTTTGTAAGAATTGTTTTATTTATTCTTTTGGGATTTCTATTTAGGTATGGATACACCTTGGTTTTGAGAAAGCTGAAATGGTTTAATCTTGAACCAGTAAAAGGATTTAGGTTTCTCTTTAGCCGACGAAAAAGAGGGTCGTGAAGGTTTAGTTCTTACCCGTAAGAGGATCTCCAATACAATCTTCAAGGAGTCTTCGGGGTGGAGCAGAGATTTTTCGAGCAATCTAAAAGCTTTAGTGTCTCTCTCTTTCTCTTATCTTTTACATTCTACTTTTTGTTTATTGTATATTATATTTGCTATGATTGTTTGTAGTTAACAAAGTTTAGATCATAAAAATTATTTTTAAAGAACTAAAAGTTGGTCGACCCTATTCACCCCTTCTAGTGTTGCCTTTGTCTCTCTTTCTTTTAACTTTTACATTATGTTCTTTCATTATTGCATCTCATATTTATTTTATTGAGAATTTTTAGTTAACAAAGTTTAGATCATAAAAATTATTTCTAAAGAACTAAATAGTTAACAAACCCTATTCACCCATCTACTGTTGTCTCTCGATCCTACAATTGGTATCAGAGCGGGTAGCTCTTCTGTGTATTCAATTTTTTGTGTGCTTCAATTTATATCTATTTGTTTGATTCTTACTCCTATTATAGATATTAGAGCGGGTTGCTATTTTTTGTAATCAAAAAGTTTTTTGCAAAAATATTTTATTTAATATTCATTGTTTGAGTTTCACTCATTCAATTAGTGTTAGTAGTGTTTTTGAAAAACTTAATTGCTAGAGCTATGGTGATATTGAAAAATGAGGCATGTCCATCATTTCATAAGAGTTTATATTCAAAGATTAAGCCCAAACAAAATTGAACCTTAAACAAACCAAATTGATATTGAATTCTTGTTTGAATGAATTCAGATGTTCAAGCCTAGACCATAGATGAATGACTATGATCTCAATGTAAGCAACGACTAAGATTTTCTTATCTGAGAATGATGAACAACTATGATGTACACGAATTGATCTTGATGCGACAGTTCATTCTTCTCATGTGCGATGAGACCTGGCGCACTTAAAGTTAAACAAATGTCTGTTTTGTTCACTGTTCAACATTATCCTCCAAAGATTGAAACCTTGGCGATTGTATGACAAAGCTCTTGCATCTTTCCTTCTAACTAACTTTCTTTCTTGATCATTTTGAATAGGTAAAGATTTTAGTTACAAGATAATATTTCACCTTCTCATTCAATTTTTCTTCTTTTTTTAAGAATCAAGGATGAGTCGTTATCAAAGAGAACAAAACATAGAGATGTAGAGAAGAAAAAAAAGTTAAGAGAAAGAAGGAAAAATAACACAAATTTACGTAGTTCGGCGCAAGTCTACATCCACGAGAGAATCCCAGATGCTCTTTCTTATTTTGTTTCTCATAGCTGATTTTACAATTTATATCAATTATGTCCGCTATACAACCCTGTCAACACTTTAGAATTAATATACAGGTCTTAAAGAGCCCTAGGTGGTTTAATGCTTAAGAGATTACATGTTTGTTAGACAGTTGATTTGCTAACTGAAATATGAGCTGTTGAAAAATTGATTAACTGCATTTGTTAAGGTTTATTGTTCATGCCCAAAGACCTGGCTTTGGTAAGATGTATTGGGGCATTATCATTCATATATAACAATTATCCACCTTGAATGAAATGTTTGAGTTCTCTTTCCTCTGCTTTAGTTGATTGTGTTGTCTACAACTCTTAATAGACTTAGGCAGTGACCAAACTTTGATTTGGTTATTGCCTTGGAAAGCATATCTGAGGCATTGTCTTCTGTCTTTACTTTTCTTACTAGAACCTTTCCTTCTTCAACTATATCTTGAATAAAGTGTGGTTTGGCATCAATGTGTTTAGATATGTCATGGAACTGTTGGTTTCAAGTCTAATGAATATCACTTTGATTATCACAACGTAGCTCTACTCCTAGTTCAAAACCTAGTTCCCCAAGTATACCTTTCAACCAAATTGCTTCTTTGATTGCTTCTGCAGCACCTATGGATAGTGCCACTACTAATTGAAGGTTTGATTTCCAGCTTATCTAATTTTCTCCAAATAGGAAGGAAAAACATGTCAGAGACCTTCTTTTGTCTAGATCTCTAACATAGTCTGGGTCTACAAAACCTCCTAGTTTAGGTTTATTTCCAATATGTGCTTTATATAGAAGTCCTCTCTTAGGTGTACCTTGTAGGTATCTTAATACCCATTTAGTTTCCTCCTGGTGTGTTTTTCCTGGATTACTCATTTATCTGCTTACTAAGCTTAAATAGTGAGCCAGGTTTAGTCTAGTTCATACCATAAGGTAAATCAAGCTTCCAGTTGCATTTGCATATGGTACCCTACTTATAGCAGCCTTCCCTTCCTGATATTTAGGAGGGTCTTTAGCTGACAACTTAAAATGTTGAGCTAATGGTGTGCTAATTGATTTCGAATTGTTCACATTAAATCTAATCAACACCTTTTTGGCATAGGCAGCTTGAGATAGTGACAAATTTTCATCCTCTCTTACTCTTCTTAGTTTCATACCAAGTATTAATTACTTTAGCTAGCCCTAGGTCTTTCAGTTCAAACTCTGAGTTTAGCTATCCTTTTAGCTTTCTTAGATCCTTCAAGTCTTTGCCACCTAACAACGTGTCATCTACATAATGAAGAAGATATACGAAGTTCCCCTTTTCTGACATTTTAAAGTATACACAAGCATCAAATTGACTTCTAGTGAAACCAATGCTAGTAATGAGATCATTAAATCTCTTATAGCACCATCTAGGAGCTTGCTTAAGTCCATAGAGAGGCCTGATAAGTTTGTATACTAATGAGTCTTGTACTCTTTTGTTGTTGAATCCTTCTGGTTGATCCATATAAATGATTTCTTCTAGATTTCCATGTAGAAAGGTAGTGGTTACATCCATTTGCTATAGTTTTAGATCTTCACAAACTACGGTAGCCAATAAAATTCAGATAGATGTGTGTTTTACTACAGGTGAGAATTTTCTTCTTAGAGAATGTTATTTTGAAAAATTTTATTGATTTTTCAATCATCTATGTTTAATTTGTGGGCTAAATTTTTTTTCTAAAAAATTTATTAAGGGGAAGTGTTAAACAGATTTCAAAACGGTGGAAAACTTTTTAAGAGTTAATGAAGGTTAATTTTATATTATTTTTCTTATTATTCATTTTTTATTGATTCCAAAAGATGGAGAGATAATAAGAAAATGAAAGTATATTGTTTATATGCATGAGTGTTGATTGTGCTTGTTGACTCATATCCTATATCACACATCTCTTTGAATTTATTTTTTTGTATAGTTTGTCATCATCAAAATGGAAAGATTGTTGATTTTTTAGCCATTATCTCAAATTAATTAATTTTAATTAATTAATATTTTGATGATAATAAACTTAAATTTTATTTATTAATATTTTTTAGGGTTCTTAAGAGTTTATTATGTAGATATTGAAGAGACGATTTCAACTAATTTCAACACATTTGAGGTTTGGAAGGAAAAATAGCATAGGGAAAATGAGATTTTGCTTGTTTTATTGTTTCCTTTTACACCAAATCTCTTTTCATCTCATCCCTACTCAATCTCATCCATCCATTGCATTTTCCCTAGATCTAATGGCCGCAATTCATCATATCTTCATCATATCTTACCCGTTGATCATTTTGCCATAAATCCAATGGTCGTCTTTTATCTTCTCTTCCATAAATCTTTTCTCTCAAATTGTGAATTTTAAACAACAACATATCTATTCAAAACAGCACCAAAAAGTTTGATTACTTCACATATTCTTAAATCGACATATTACAAATTTGTGAAGAAGTTGTCAACGCTAAACTTGTGTATCTTGCCTTCTAGAGGTATTTTGAAATAATGGTTTTATTTATTGTTTTGATATTTTGAGAAAATTAAAATGGTTTGATTTTGAACCAATAAAAGGATTTGGGTTTCTCTTTTGCCTAAGAAAGAAAAAGAGTAGTAGTGGTTTAATCCTGAACCAGTGAAAAGAATAAGTTTCTCTTTAGCCTAGAAAAAGAGGTTCATGGAGGTTTGGTTCTCGACCTAAGAGAATCACCAATAGAACCCCCAAGAAGAAGTCTTGGGGGTAGAGCAGGGAGTTTTCGAACCATCTAAAAACTTTTGTGTCTCTTTTTCTTTTAACTTTTACATTCCGCTATCTTAATATTGCATTTCATATTTACTTTACTGAATGTTTTTAGTTAACAGGGTTTAGATCATAAAAATTATTTATAAGAAACTAAATAGTTAATAAACCTTATTCACACCGCCCCTCCCCTCTAGTGTTGCCTTTCGACCCTACACTACATTCCTTGGAGTAGCCTACAAAGAGGCATAACTTTGAATGTGGTCTAACGTCTTCAGATTTATAGTCGACACATAGGCTGGACATTCCCAAATCCTAATGTGACGTAAACTACCTTTACATCCTCACTGCAACTCATAGGGTGTCTCAAAGACGCTCTTTGTGGGTATCATGTTCAAATAAATAACGGTCTCAAACGCGTATTCCTAAAACAATATCAACAATTGAGAAAAGCTTATCATTCACTGAACCATTTCCAAAAGGTTATATTTCTCTTTTCTGAAACACTATTCTTCTGAGGTGTTTCGAGCACTGATAGTTGAGACATTATTCCATGTTCTACCAAGTAGTTCTGGAATTCAAGGTCCATATGTACTCTTTACCAATGTGATCGTAGCGTCTTAATTATGTTATCTAATAGCTTCTCAACCTCAGCTTTAAACTTCTTGAACTTTTCAAGAATCTCCCATTTATCTTGCACTAGCTAGATGTAACCATATCTTGAGTAGTCATATCATAAAAAATACAAAGTACTCATATCTTTGCTGACTTTTAACATTTATCGAACAACACATGTTTGAATGTACAAGTTCTAAGGGTAGTTTGGCTCTAGCTTCATTTGTTGTAAACGACCTTTTGGATATCTTCTATTGAAATTTATGTGACCCAATCTTAGATGCCAAAAATATGTATTTGATTCAGGAGAAATTCTTTGTAATTTGTTTGTTTTAATATTTTATATTTTCACTAATTCAGTATTTATAAGTGTCTTACAAACCCTAGGTTTGAGCATATACATGCTATTTACATTGATTGCTAAATAAATCTCTAAGGCATCCTTTGAAATTGAAATTGAGTTTCCATTAAAATTATCTGCATGAAATTGTTCTACAATGTAAGAAAGTAAAACTAGGTTTCTCTTAATCTGACGAACCAATAACACATTCTCTAATAATAAAAAAGAATTGTTGAAAAATAACTTGACACTTCTAACAGGTCTTGTCGAAACAACTTCACCAATTCTCACCTTCAAGTTTATTTGCCCAGGTTCTAGCTGTTGTGAATAGTCACTTCCATTAATGAAGAACATATGTGATTAATGGCGCATGAATATAATATCCAACCATTGGATGATTCTTCAACAAAATAAGACTAAAGAACCAATAAATTATATCTACCTTTGTGTCTTTCTTCATTCTTTTATACTTAGAACAATTCCTTTTCCAATGATCGAGTTTATCACAATGGAATCATTTTTCATTATTCTCAGTTATGACTTTTCTTGGAGCACTACGCCTATTCTTACTCCCACCTACTTTCTTCTTCTTAGAGAACTTCGCTTTGAAGCTCCGACCTTTAGGCTTAGCCTTGAACCAAAGGCTTTAGGACGTTCTTTCTCGGAGACAGCATTTACGCTCCCCTTTTTTGCCTTTGATTTTCATTATAAACTCAAAGGTTTGAAGTTCATAAAGAATAGTGATGGGGTTAAAAGAGATCTTGTTCATAATAGCATTGCTTTTAAATTGTAAGAAGCTACTCGATAGCGTCTCAAGTATAAAGCTCACCTCACTGGTTCGTCTATAACGACCCATTCATTTTAGTCATGTTGAGGTACGTCATCATCTAGAGCACATGCTTCGTCACTGACAGCTCCAACTTCATCTCGACATTATGAATGACTCAAAGAATATCATACTTTGGCTGAGATGACAGTTTCCCAAACATCTCGTGAAGGGTTTTCTTCATCTCTAAAGTAGTTACCATGTTCTCCAATTTCTTTGCCAGAATGTTTGAGACAATTGCCAATAAATAAACCCTAGCATTCTGCCAATAATCATGCATCTCATGAACACTTCATGTCGCATTAAGTGTCGATGTCCGAGGTTATTCCTCCGTTAGAATTTTTTTTGTCATCGACGACAAGGATTGTATTGATATTGTTTTTCCATGTTATGTAGTTTTTGCCGATTAATTTATTGGTTGACATAATCAAGACTAGATTTTTAGACATAATGCAGAAAATAAGAATAAGAACATTTCAGTTTGATTGCCTTTTTAAAACGACATTCGTAGTTTTTGGCATAAAATATGATTTTAAAACTTCTCGAGTTAAAATCATTGGAAATCTTACAATATTTATAATTAATGTCATGGTACGACTACAAAGATTTATAGCAAGTGTCGTCGAAAGATAGGTCAAATGCTTCTCTCTATGATGAGACTATTTTTCAACCAAAAACCCAATACCAAAATAACTCTTATCCCTATGGTTCTAGCTACCATTTGCAATCTATAACTTGGTTAACTCGTTAACCAGTCCTTTGATAGTGTAGCCCATCAATTTGAACCTATTTGTCTCTCTCAATAAGTACCATTGAAGAATAGGTCAAATACCGATTGCGATCACAATCATATCACGGTTGGGAAACTCGCTCTAATATTGGCCATAGTGAACACAAACCAATAAGGGTCAACTCAAGCTGCGACATATAGTCCCACTAGGACCTCACGATGCAGTTTTTATAGAGATTGCAGGATTAGTTGACACTCATCCTTCTCCCACAATTTATTTTGAAATAGGATTCCCTCCCACTCACATGAACTAGGCTAATTTTGTTCATTTAAGTCTCAATCTTATACTTATATTGGCTATATTGATTTTAATGTGAATTGTCAAGTTTTTACACTAAAAAACTAATCACATTATTTGAGCTTGCATAAAGTGGTCTATAATTCATAGTCGTTTCAACCCCAGGTCAGTTCCCAAGTAAAGGTGTTCTGCAAATCGTCATCTTAACTACCTCTATTCTTCTGTAGAATCTTCCTTAGGTAGGATTCCCTTCTAACCCATCCTTACACAATCAAACTGCTCTTTAATTAATTCTATTAACTATAGAATCATGTGATAGCAATTCATCATATTAATTCTAATCACCACTTGTATGGATTATTAGGCTCTACCTCTTTTAAAACTATTTTAAACAAATATATCATTTTTATAGCAGATTTAAAATGAGTATTTTTTTTTCTATTTTGTAAAACTATTTTTCAAAAATATATAATCCATACATTCAACAAAATCAATAAATAAATATCCAATATTTACTAGTGAGATCTACATGTTGAACAATCCTATATATGGAATCCAAATTCTAAAATATATCTAATACTTTAAACACATGAATCTTTTTAACCTACAACGAAATTTCAAATCTATATAGCATACTGATGAAAGTTAATTGCTAGTTCTTCAGTAGTTTTTAGAGAAACAGTGATATAATTGAGAAAATGTTTTGATTTTAATTGCTTAAGCATTGTTAATTGTATGCATTCTTGAGATGTAGAGAATTATGTTTTATATATGATTTTTTGGTAATTATTTGATATTAGGTGAATGAATATGTTATTGATCATTATGTTGATCAGCAGAGCTAAGTTTTGGAATTATAATTGCTTTAGCAGATATGTGTGAAATTCTCAAGTGAAGATGATATTTTTGATATGCTTAGAAGAAGCATATTGACGATTGGTGAAGTATTCGAATGTAGAAAAGAGCTGTTGAAAGACGCGCGCTTCTATTAAACACGTGTCTGAATCTTATGTATGGCGCGGATACTGAGGTTGGTTAGTTCGATCTGAGTCGTTGATTGAATTGTTTATATATTATGAATTGTGCGAGCAATTCGAAAAGAGCCAAACTATGTCCTTTGACATTAACATTTCTTAGATTCAATTTTAGAGAGCATTTTTCACTGTTTTCCTTAGCGATAGTGATAACAATTGGTGAAGAAAAGAGAATTCGGATCTGAATCACTTGTTTTGGTGTTCTTCGACACTCCTTCTATCCTATCCTCTCTTTTCTTCATTTCAATTCGACAATCGATTAGTTTCCTGTAAGAATTTTGGCTTTCAACACATTTAATTTCAGTTTCGAGTTGTGTAATTGAAGTTCAATTAAGTTTTATTGCCATTCCTATTGAATCAAAGTTGAAATTTTAGTTTATGATTGTTTTAGATCGTCAATCTAGTTTCTCTATTTCGATTTAAGTTTCATTTATGAATTCGTTTGTTTTTGTCATATCCATTGTTTCTATTACCATGTCGAGCTAAATATATTCGGTGGGATTCGATTTACATGATTTCAGATTGTTAAACCATTGAATTGGAAGATGTCGGATAATAATGCATAGTTGTAGCATCGTTAATTACATTTCTCCTGACAAGTCATTTTTTATTTGAATCTATGATTGCTTCGATAGAAGAATTTTTGGGTCGAGAATTGGCATGCATACATTAGGTTAGCAATATTTACCTTGCTATTTTATGAGAAGTTAAAGATAACCTTCATACTAATGTTGTTGGCCTAATGCGTAGGTTAAATTATGTATTTCGAGAAAAGTCAGTCTTTGAAGTAAATCCGTTATTCGCTTCTTACCTTTCAAAGTTCAATGTTGTAGCAATCTGATGTCTGTATTCCTAATCTAGCCAATTATTTGTTCTTGTGGAATTTCAAGTGTTTACATTTTTTTATCATTTATTTTCAAGTGTAGCAATCTGACGTCTGTATTCCTAAGATATTCTCAACGAATTGGAATATAAAAAGCTTCGCAAGTCTGTGTGGAAGAATGATCTTTTATAAGAATTAAAGCTTGACTGCAATAACGACTGTTTATACTTGCACTATTCATTCGACCTTAAGTTGTAAATTCTGAAGAAAAAAAAATATTTCTTTAGCAAAGGCATTTAAGGTAGATCAGTTAGTTGACAAGTTTTTGGAGCCGTTGCTAGAAACTTGAGCAAGATTCTATATTTTACTTTTATTGACTTAACTTACATTGAGAGCTAATTATAAATCATTTCTTTTAAAGATGTCAGTGTATGAACGAAGCTGAGCTTGAACAAGAATTTATATTTTTTGATGAACCAGAAAGACAATTTTGAAGATTATTAAGAGAAAGAAGAATGACAACAACAAATCCAGGTAATCGTAATGCTAATATTAATGTTGTTATTAATGATGAACCTTTTATCGATCATGTGAATGAAAATCTGATAATTATGGCCAATGATAGAGAGCGCTTAGATCATATGCGCTACCTCACTTAGATGAGTTGCATCGTCAAAGCATTAGGCCGCAGATAAATGCTAAATCTTTTGAACTTACTTTTATGTTACAAATGTTACAAACTATAGGCAATTTCAAGGAACACCACTAGAAGACCCTAATCAACATTTGTGCGCTTTTATGAGTGTTTGTGATTCTTTTAGGATTCCTGAAGTAACACAAAACAATCTCATACTAAGTTTATTTCCATATTTTTAAGAGATAATGATAGAGCATGGTTTGATACTTTGCTTGCAGAAGATATAAACTCATGGATAAAATTAGCAGCTAAATTCCTATCCAAGTATTATCCACCTACTAGGAATGTGAAAATCATGAATGAAATCATGAATTTTGAGCAAGAAGATGATGAGTCAATCACCGAGGCATGAGAACGATTTAAAAGTTCACTTGTGACTTGTCCACATCATGGAATATCCTTTTGTGTTTAGCTAGAGCATTTCTACTATGGACTAGATCCTAACTCCAAACTAGTTTTAGATGCGTCAGCAAATGAAGCTCTATTTTCAAAGACCAACAATGAAGCTCATGAAATTTTGGAAATGATAGCTCAAAACAATTATGAATGAAAAAATACAAGAACAAACCGAAACAAAGTTGGTTGTACGGTAGATGTTAAGGGATTAAGTGCACTGAATGCTCAAATTGCCTCTATGGCAGATACTTTAAAGATCCTTCAAATCAATAGAATAGCTTTTGTAGCAGTAATTCAACCTGTTGTTGCAGCATAGCTAGTGAATCAGATTCCTTATCCATATGAGGGATCTTGTTTTTTTGTGTGGAGATGCTCACCATTGCGATGTGTGTTCCCAAAATCCTGCTTCATTTATGTACATTGACCATAGGCAAAACTAATTTGGAAATAATCTTCGTCAAGGTAAATATCAACCATGGGCAAAAACCAAGCATCAAATGGAAATCAAAGATACTATTAGAAACCGGTTAGAAGTTTACAAAGTTTTGGTTATCACAATATACCTTTATGTCAAGGTTATCATCATAATCAAAATTTTCATTACCAAAAACCCCATGTACCACGAAAAAGTGGAAGTCCATAGAGACTATGTTGAAAGAGTACATTACAAAGAATGAGTCTATAATGTAGAATCAAAAGATTGCTATGAAGAATCTTAAAATCCAAATGGGACAGATAACCAATGAGCTTACACAGAGACCACAAGAAACATTACCTTATGATACGTAATCCTATAAATCCAAGGGTAAAGAGCAAGTCCAAGTAATCCAAGTGATTAATAATCTTGAACAAGAGAGACAATTCCTAATAGATGTGAGATAAAAGATTCAAAAGAGTTTATATATTGTTTAGGTATTTAGAAGAGAACAAGGTGAGTTGAATGTAGTGGGAATTTTGAAAATGGACGAAAAGGATTTAATATGAGGAGAAAGAATCATTGTAAAAGACAGACACGAAAAAAGTAAGTAGGACCTATAGCAGCAATGTTACAACGAAAGGTAAGGAAGTTGAAGATTCAACCTTTGTGCCTACGCCACCTCATTTGCCTAATCGATTAAAGAAGAAATCAGAGGAAACACATTTCGAGAAATTTATGGACATTTTGAAAGGGATTCATATAAATCTTCTTTTGGTAGATGCATTAAGGCAAATGTCCAACTACATGACATTTTTAAAGGAAGCTTTGACAGAGAATAGTAGGTTTGAAGAGTTAAAGGTAGTTTCTTTGAATGAAGAATGCAGTGCTATTGTGACAAAGAAAATTTCAATCAAGGAAAGAAACCCAGGAGCATTCACGATCCCAGTTTCGATAGGTATAGTAATTAGGTATAGCCTTATGTGATTTGCAACATTAATTTGATGTTCTTGTCTATCTATAAGAGATTTGTCCTTGGAAAAGCTCAACCTAATACTAAAACATTATAATTAGTGGATATATCTAGCACCCAACCTGAAGGTAAGTTGGAAGAAGTTCTAGTTCAAGTGGATAAGTTCATTTTTTTAGCTGATTTTATTATTCTGGATTATGACACTGATAAAGAAAACCCATTCAGTCTTGGAAGGCTATTTCTGAAAACCCGGAAGGGTGGATGTTTATAAAGAAACAATTACTTTGAGAATGAATGATCATCAGATTCAATTCAATATTTTTAATTCAATGAAATACCTCTGATATTGAAGATTGTGCATTTGTGAATATAGTTGATGAATCAGTGGATGAAGTTCTGGATTGTGATTCACCAATTGCTACAGAAAGATGTTGAGAAATTGAATATAGTTGGATATAAATTGGAGATTTGAGAAATTCAAAAAAATGTGACGAAGTTTGAGGCTCTGGACCTTAATGACAGATCCTTACCACCAATGAGATCTTCACTTGAACAACCTTCTAAGTTGGGATTGAAGCAATTGTCGGAGCATCTGAAATATGCATAATTGGGAGAATATGAGACTTTGCCAATTATCATTTCAGCCTAATTATCAGAGAATCATAAAAAAGAGTTGATCGAAATGCATAAGCAATACAAGAAGGTCATAGGATGGACTTTAGCAGACATACAAGGAATAAGCCCGACCTTTTGTATCCACAAAATCAACTTGGAGAATAAGAGTTTAATTGAGAAGAGCAACAAAGAAGACTTAACCTAGCTATAAATAAGGTTGTTAAAAAAGAGGTTATCAAATGGTTGGATGTGGGAGTAATATATCCTATTTCAGATAGCAAGTGGGTGAGTTCAGTTCAGTGTATGCTGAAAAAAGGTTGAGTAACGATTGTGAAAAATGAAAATAATGAACTTATTCCAACAACAATTGTCACATAGTGGAGAGTGTTCATGGATTTTAAAAATTTGAATAAAGCAACAAAGAAAGATCATTTTCCTCTCTCCTATATAGATCAAATGTTGGATAGGTGAGGTGGTCAGGAGTATTACTCTTTTAGATAGATATTGAGGTTACAACCAGATCACCATTGATTCAAAAGACCAAGAAAATACCATGTTTACATGTCCATATGAGATTTTTACATTTCAAAGATGCCATTCGGGCTCTGCAATGCCCCAATAACCTTCCAAATGTGTATGACGGTGATATTCTCGTATATGGTTGAAAAGATAGTTGAGGTATTTATGGATGATTTCACAATAATAGTTGACTCATTTAAATCACGTTTGAATAACTTGAAGAGAGTTTTAAGAAGATGTGAAGAGTCTAATCTTGTATTGAATTGGGAAAAATGTCATTTCATGGTAAGAGAAGGAATAGCTTGGGACACAAGATTTCAAAGAAAGGAAATCAAGAGGATAAAGAAAAAAGTGAAGTGATTGAGAAGCTGAATTATCTAGATAGTGTAAAACATGTCATAAGTTTCTTAGGGCATGTTGCTTTATATAAGGGTTCATTAAGGTTTTTTCAAAAATTTCGAAACCTCTTTGCTCATTTGTGGAGCAAACCATGTCTTTAACGTCAATGGTGAATGCACCTCTGCTTTTAATATTCTAAAGAAATCTTTAATTACAGCACGGATAATAGTTATCCCTAATTAGAACAAATCATTCGAGTTAATGTGTGATGCCAGCGATTTTGATGTTGGCGCAATTCTAGGTTAGAAAAAGGGATAGTTAATTCATCAAATTTACTATGCAAGCAAGACTTTAAATGAAGCACAGAAAAAGTATACCACAATTGAGAAATAGATGTTAGCTATTGTATTTGCGCTTGATAAGTTTAGATCTTATTTGATAGGGTCAAAAGTCATAGCTTACACAGATCATTCATCTATCAAGTATTAAATGACAAAAGTAGATGTTAAGCCTTGGTTAATAAGGTGGGTTCTTTTGCTATAAGAGTTTGATCTAAAAATTTTGGATAAAAAAGGCAGTGAAAACCATGTTGTAGGTCATTTGCCTAGGATAGAGAAACCATAAGTATTGCTCGAGCAATTTGACATAAATTTTTTTTTCCTAATGAACAGTTGTTTGCAATTACGAGTGTTCAACAATCTGACACTCCTTGGTTTGCAAATATTGTAAACTATCTACCTAGTGATGTGATGCCTATAGGTTTAAGTAGCCACTGAAAGAAAAAAAAATCTTTTATGAAGTAAGGTCATATTTTTAGGATAAGCCATATTTATATAAACAATGTGCTGATAATATAATTCGAAGATTATAACATAAAGTGGGAGCAATGAGATTTTGAAAGAATGTCGTGCATCTACATACGATAGACACTTTGGAGGGGCTTAAATAGCAGCTAGGATTTTTCAATCTGGTTATTTTTGGCCCACTATTTTGTTAAAACTTGTGACTGATGCCAGCAAAAAGGTAATATAAGAAATGCCTTTGAACTATATTCTTGAAGTTGAATTGTTTGATGTGTGAGGAATAGATTTCATGAGCCATTTCCATTATCAAATGGGAATGTGTATATTTTAGTAACTATGGATTATGTTTCAAAATGAGTAGAAGAAATTGCTAGTCTAAACAATGATGCTAAAAACAATAATTAATTCTTTACTTAAGCATAAACTTACAAGATTTGGGACACTCATACTTATCATAAGCGATGAAATGACTCATTTTATAAATATTTTTAGCATATGCGCTTAAGAAATATAACATAACCCCAAGAATTGCTACAACATATCATCCACAGATAAAAGGTCAAGCAAAAATATTCAATTGGGAAACAAAGGCAATCTTGCAAAAGGTGGTTAATCCAAACTGAAAAGACTGGTCTAGTAAGTTAGATGATTCTTTGTGTGCGTATAGAACTTCATTGAAAACACCCTTATGAATGTCTCCTTACATGATAGTTTTTGATAAAGCTTGTCACTTACCTTTAGAGCTGAAACATAAGGAATATTGGGCTTTAAAAGAATTAAATTTGGATTCCAAGCTAACTAGGCCAGCGAGAATGTTGCAGCTTTTAGAGTTAGAAGAGTTTAGAATTTTTTCTTTTGAAAATGCCCAACTTTATAAAGAGAAAACTAAGAAATTGCATGACAGTAGAATATTGCCCAAGCAATTTATAAAGGGCCAACAAATATTACTGTATAGTTTTAGGTTGAAGCTTTTTCCTAGAAAACTTAAATCTAAAGTTTTGAAGTTACAAAAGTTTTCAATCATGGAGTTGTAAAGATTAAAATTGTGGATCAAACTAAGTTTATAGTGAATGGTCATAGGTTGAAGTATTACTAAGGAGATATGGAATTCCTCTCAACGTTTGATCACTAATTGAGGAAATGAATTGTTGGAGCTATCTGGTATTCTAATTGCTTGTTTTATTTCCAGAGTCGGCAAATATTAGTAAATTCATCTTTATTGTATATAGTGTAAATAACTTAAATTGTTGTTCTTAGTTGAATTAGTGAAAATATTTGTTTCAAAATTTTTTTGTGTTTAATTTTTTAAGAATTGTTAACGTAATCTCTTTAATGCACATTTTGAATTAGAAACTCACCTAGTTCTAAATTGAGAAAAAAATGGTGAGTGAAGGTATTGTCCTAAGGCATCAAATTTATAAAAACTAGGGTTCATTTCCTCTTTCTTATGGAAACTTGTATATCTTGGTGGCTGTTAATTACATGTCTAAATGGGTGGAAGTCATTGCTTCTCCACTAAATCATGCAAATGTTGTCATAAGGTTCCTTCATAAGTACATCTTTACATGCTTTGAAACACCCAGAGCTATCATAAGTGATGAGGGTTCACATTTTGTCAATAGGGCAATGACTAGTGTATTGCATAGGTATAACATTAAACATCGTATTGCAACACCTTACCATCCCCGAATAAATGGTTAAGTTGAGATCTCAAATCGAGAAATTAAAGGGATATTAGAAAAAGTAGTGGGATCTACAAGGAAAGATTGGTCCACCAGACTAGGTCTTCTAGGCATATAGGACCACATATAAAACTCCTCTAGGCATGTTCCCCTACAGACTAGTATTTGGAAAGGCTTGTCATCTCTCACTAGAATTAGAATATAAAGTGTATTGGGCTCTAAAGAAGCTGAATTTGAATCTAGAGGTAGCATGGGTAAGTAGAAAATTGTAATTTCTATAGCTTGAAGAGTATAGGCAAATGGCCAATTAGAATGCAAAAATGTATAAGAATAAGACAAAGAAATGACACGTCAAAAAGATAATGCCTAGGACATTCATTCCAGGACAATAAGTTCTTCTCTACAACTCTAGGTTAAAGTTATTCTAAGGGAAACTCATATCCAAATGGAAGAGACCATTCAGAGTTGTTAACATGCATGATAGTGGAGCATTTGAGATCCAAGACATTCAAAAGAGAAACAAGTTTACAATGAATGATCATAGACTCGAGCGTTATTAAGGAGAAGATATTCAAAAAGAAAGCATCTCCCAATATTTGGTCAACGAATGAAGGCTAGTTGAATGTGAAAGGCATTCCCAACGGATGCGTATGTAGTTAGCTTGCCATCTGTGTGTTGATGAGCATCTATCAATATTTTAAGGATTTTTTTTTTCTTAGGGGGTACTTATCACTTACCCAATCGTTTTATAAGAAGATGATCATCAAAGGTGATCCCCTCATGCTTGCTCACAGCACATGAAGACAGAGGCAATGCAGTACTTATCATATACATCTTACATTGCCCCGTTTTAATTTTATTTACCTTTTTTAAATTCATTTCTTTCTGATAGTTAGGTTTATTTTTTTTTAAAAGAAAAATAATTTGGGATGCAATGCAAACATCATTGGTGGATTGCATTGGTTAAGCATAAACTGAAACACAATGTGGGGAGCATTGAAAGACATCGAAAATTCAAATCCAAGAGGAATTAGTCGTTACAACAAAAGGGACATGTGTCAAACTAGTCATTGCCCAAAGGCTAGTTGACTCAAAGGCTCTATTTTTTAATTCTAATAAATGTAGAATTTGATTGTTGAGGCAATGGTAATGCAACCAACATTATCGTTGGCCACCTGCAACAGTTATGTCATCAACATTTTAGCTATTAAAGGCCAGAATTTGATCCAATTTGTTACTAATTAAACTATAAACTCTCAAATTTGCTCTAATCTTTCAATAACATTGAAATTTTCATTCTTCCTTTTCAAACTCTTCTCAAATTTTCATCAAATCTTTCAAACATTCAAATGTCATCATCAACAAGATCACAAGCCAAAGGAAAGAAGGTGTCATTAAATGCACCAAGAAACGAGGATTCCATCCTAATGTGGAGTCCGAGGAAGAATTCTATGTTCCTTTCATTCGAAGAAGAAGTATAGGGGCTACTCCATTGGCACGGCGCAACGCAGATGCAAGGGACATTTCGTGTGTCTCCAACCCCATGAATATGATCCCACTCTAAACCATCAATCTTGACCATCTCAAAGGATTCGCTCTTGAATCGATCATTCTTGAGAGTCAATAAGAGCCATTAGAAGAATAGTCAGTGGTGCAACAAGAGGAGCAGCAGATCATTGAGGAGTTGAAGAAATCTTCAGGAGAAGACACTGTTACGCAGTGTATGGACTTTCTTCATTCCTTCAGCGAGACAGATCCTATGCTAGAGAAAGCAGATGCACCTGATGCATCATAATGCGGGATGCATTGCTAGAGTTTACCGCATCGAATGGAAAGAAAGAGGATAAAGAAGAAGAGAAGAAGAGAATGAGACTAGGGAGATTGCAGGAAAAGTCACTCCATAAAAAGGCATTGGGGTTGAGCATGTGACATTAAGTAGAATCAAACCCGGAATACAGGGTAGAAGAAGAGGTGGATATAGAGTCGAAAAAGGAAAAGACTCATGAGCCGACTAGGAACAAATAGAAAAAGCAGAAGCTGAAAGAAGGAGAAAAATGAAAGGGATTGCTCAATCTTCAAAATGTCCTCTACATCTAAAAAACGAAGGGACATTCGAGAAAGAGTGCCCAAGGAGTGGGTTTCTGCAAAGGCAGATGGAAGATACATCTCTTTGAAAAATAGTGCACTGTTTCAAGAGCACGATTTCCTCAAGACCGGTCTGCTAGAGGAGATTAGCAAAGCCACTATGAGGCACAATGGCAAAAGTTAATTCGGCTAGAGGAAAGAGCTAGGCCAGAATGGGTTCGTGAGTTCTACGCGAACATCAATGTACAAATGGTTTACTGCAACCGAGTCTGAGGAGTACCAATTAGCTAGAGTGCATCTGTGTGGAATCAGGTACTCAACTACAATGCAATCTCAACGCTGAGTACAACGCATTAATGGTTAAGCTAACACCATCACAGTTGAGAGCATGCAGATACAATAGGAGCGTTAGGGGCTGTTTGGAAGGTCACAACTGGATCAAAAGTGTTGCAGACTGCGTTTCTCAATGCAGAAGCACACGGTTGGTTAAACTTTGTGAAAATGAGTTTAATGCCAACTACACATAACACGGATGTGACCGGAACGTGAGTATCGATGTGGGTCGCATTCTAGAGGCAGAAGTCAAGCTCCATCAACAAGACGCAGGGCCCAATCTTCTTCCCTCATTTGATTACACATTTTTTCTTAAACCAAGGGGTGCAACCAAAATTAATTGACACGTTAGAACCTCAACCACTATATCAAATCACTGAATCAAGAACAAGGGTGATCGTGGGAGATAGAACATTGGCGTCGCGGTCGGCATTAGTGAAGTACTGAGGCAGTTGGCTGAAATGAAAAGCTAATAGGAGCATTGCTTCACCCAATCCCGAGTCTATTGAGAATATGCAAAAGGAAAGGACTTTTATCGAGGCCTATGCGTAAGGCATTCATTTCTACGCATTCGAGAAGTTGCTTCACCCACTTTCGCCTATTCAAGATGATGAAGAACCCTCCAACCGCATCCCTTCATTTTATTTTATTTTATTTTTCTTGCTTTAATAATTTTTGTTTATTCATTACTTGTACATATATTGTAACAGCTCGGGTTTTTCGCCCCCGCTTACAAGGTCAGTTTTGTAATTTTTGGGCTTACCGGGGATCCCGGAAGTTGGTTTAGAATTTATTTTGAGTTAAAAATCGTTTTTAAAGTTAAATCTCGGAAGTTGTGAAGTCGAAATTTGAAATTTAGGGGTGAAATTGTCAATTTTAACCCTTGGGGTATTTTGGTAATTTTGCAGGGTATTTTTGTCCTTATATAAAAGGCCAAAGTGGACAGCGCCGTCAGCTTTTTGTCCCTCTCGTTTTCAGTGAAATCCGACAGCCGCCAGACAAGGCAATCATTGCCTTCCGACAGCCGTCAGACAAGGCAATCATTGCCTCTGACAACCGCCAACAACATCGATCCCAGTGCCAACAGCCAATCATTGGCATAGATCTCAGTGCCGTTGCCGGATTCCACCACTTGCTTGCCGCCACGTGTCAACGCCGACAGCGTCTGACAGCCAATCATTGGCGCGGTCTTCAGCGCCGACAGCCACTGCCACTGTCAGAAGGGAGCAGCTTCGGATTCACCCGCGTGTTCCGAACCTGCAGGCGTGGTCGGCCGAACCTGCCCAGCGACTCCGAGCCTGCTGCTTGTCGCCTTTTTGCAGCGCCTCCACCTCGCGCGTCAGCTTCACGCGTCAACGACCTTCACCTCATGCGTCGCCGTCTTCCGGCCACGCGCCACCGTCAACTCGTCGAAAAATTTATGGGTAGGGTTTTTTGGGTAATTTCGATGCACCGAGTCCAATTTTGATGTTTTCAAGGCCAAATTATCACTGTATGACCCTGTTTTACTAGTTAAGCTTGGAAAAAGCCCCTGTTCGTGTAGTTCGAGTACCTGAGGGACTTCTTGATTCTCCGGCCAAGGTAAGGGAAATTAAATTGCATTGATGTGATCTGTA
>JBBMEG010000015.1:8333465-8348507 GCA_037832605.1 Cyclanthera cordifolia | reverse complement strand
AAAAACATGCTTGATGATAACTAAAACTTGAAAATATTTTCAAACACTTGATTTAATTGTTGCACGAATAATTCAGTTCAACACCAGATCTCGATCTTGAAAAATGAGTATTTGAAAGTTTTTATTTCTTTTATCCAATAAAAAGAAGTAAAAAAAAAATAAAAAATAAAAAATAAAAAGGGTAAAATGAGAAAATGACAGATTGGAGGGAAAATTAAGGCGCTGGAGAAGGGATAAAGTTGCTATAGTAGGTTTCATTACGCGCGGCTTTTAAAGCTGAAACTGCAAAATTGATTCAGCTTTCGCGAATCTTCCATTTTCAATTCCCTATTCAATCTTTCTCTTTTCTTCCATTGTTGAAATGCCGCGGCCCGAGCTTGGTTCTTCCACCTCAATCTTTCAATAACCATCTCAATATCAGAGATTCTCTTGTTGCAGTACCAATTCGCGATTCTTCATCTGAGGCGGTTCGTTAACTCAATTTGGTCGAAGAGTTCTTCAATTGAAGATTCCAATTCTGTTACGGCTTCGTTCTGCCATCAGGAAGAAAATGTGTGTGTGTGTGTGTGTGTTTTTTTCTTAGGTTTTGCGGATTTTTGTCTGTGAGTGCGAGAGGCGGTGATTTTGTTCGGGAGCTGTAAGAAGGCGGAGGAATGCGATGGAGTTCTTGTGATTGTCGAGAACGATGAACTGGAGAAGAATCATACATTACAGAAGAGTGGCCTCATGAATACTACGAACCACCTTTGGTCTGCTGTGGTTGTCGCCATGGTTTCCAGGTGCGTGTTTATATGTTCTATTTCAACTCGTTGTTTTTTCTTCATCATTATAGGTTGATTGATTCGTTGTTGTGATTATGCTACCGTGTCTTGCAAACACGGTACAGTTGAATCAAGCACTGGATTCAGATTGTGTCATATAATGCCTTTTACGTAACTCTTTATCATCAAACTTGTTCGTGTGTTCTGTTCTGTTTTTTGTTGTTGTTGTTTTCTGGATATTTGTTTGTGTCCAAATTAGCTTATACACACTCTCACTATTTGTCGATGATACTCATCTTAACTAGTATACTCCCACTTTTATTACTTGTTGGAGATACTTATCTTGTAGTATTTGTCCCATATTAGAAATATGAGAATTTTTTAAAACATTTATATCGTATGTAAACTACCTTCCTTCACTATCAATTGATTTTGATGTGGAATCTCATATTATCTAATATGATTTGAGTTGCTAAGGTAACTTTAAATTAATTAGGTAGGTAACCGAAATAAGTTCTAAGCATCTTATATTACAAGTCCCTAATTGATTATTGGGCAAACTTACGGCGGTTGCAGTGTGCTGTTATGTTGGGTAAATAAATAAATGGTCTCACATTGGTTACACAATATTATGGATATATTAGTGAGAACAACGATCTTCGTTAATATAAGTCCATTTATGTGAAATAAAAATTAAGACATGAGTGCTTAAGTTCAAAGTAGACAATATTATACCAATATGGAGATTGATCGAGTAATTGTCCCTAACAAGTGGTATCAGAGTCATGTCTCTAACTTAGTCATGCCATTATAATCCCCGGGTGTGAAACTAAAAAGTTAGGAGCCTCGAAGACAACCATTGTGCATATCAATGGTTGAGCTTGGGTTGGTTGTGTGTGCTTCAATAGAAGAGTTGTTGGAAAAACCTTCCTTAATTATCGCAGGAATAAGCAAAAATATAATTGAGAAATTAAAAAGAAAAACAACAAAATAGAACACAAGAATTTTAGGTGAAAAAACTTCAAAATCGGAGAAAAAACCACGAACATAAAGAACTTTCACTATGTGAAAAATTGCCACAATCATACATAATTCTCTCCCGACCCTCAAAGCTTATACTACTCACACTCTTTGTCCAACTCTCCACAAGAGAATACAAAAGGAATTTAACTAGAAACAATACACAAAGCTTAAAATGCTTATAACTTGGGATGCTTTAAAACCAAAGCCTCATGCTCATTTTATAGTGCTTGGAGCACACCACTTCCTTGCATCTTTCCGACGTGGGATAATTCCCTTCTAATATTTTTCCAAAACCCAACAAGAATTGTCCAATGATAGAGCTTGATGGACAAATTCTGAAGGGTGGCGTGGTGGTACTTTGTTTGAAAGAAGGATTGGATCCTTTGGCGCCAAATAAAAAAAAAAGAGGAGCTTAGAGACATAACGGTCATGGCGAAGATTCGAAGTTTAGAGCTCTATCAAGATTGGCGGGGTGCTTCAGAGAAGAGGAGTTTGCCTATACACGAGCTAGACAGATAGATGATTATTAGAAGGGGGAGGCTCAGTTGTATTTCGTTTGGGGGGAGAGTTGTTAATGTGAATTATGTTAAATTACCTATCAACCCAAAAACTTAAGTTCATTGGTTGGGGTAAATTTACCAACAGTCCTCCTAACTTACGCTTAGAAATTCAAGAAATAGCCTACAAGCAAAATTTAATTTTAATTGTAGAGGAAACGACTTGATAGAAACTTGAACTCAGGTCCTACAAGTGATGAACCTGTTAATTCCATGTCCTTGGAGATAAGTGATGATGTTGCAATTCACATCTTCGAGGTACAAGGACCCATTCCTATGATTATGCATTTGATGAACTAAAATTTTCATCATCTCAGAAGGTCGAGCAATAATTAAATCTTGAGGAGGTTAGGTCATTAAGAAATAAATTAGTTAATGGCTTACAAGAAATATTGTAGTAGCTTTTTGTTATCTCCTAAGTTATTGATGGATCAACAATTTTATTGCATCAGAACGGGCGTTTGTTTTGCATTATTAACAAGCTGCAACAAATGAAATTCTAATTACCATGATCTTGTCCTCTTCAAATAACTATATCCAAACGAGCTATTGTAATCACTAACTTCTAACTATTCAAAATAATCATTCATTTCTAATCACTCATTGCTAACGTCTCAAAATGATAACTCATTTCTAACCACATTCCAAATTGCTAACATCTCAAAATGATAACTCATTTATAATCACATATTACAAATGAGCTATTGTGTGTAATCTCTCTACAAAAATCATCATCTTAACTGTTTGGATACAAACAAATGTACCATGTTAAAGAGGGTAAGATCATGATATATAAGTGATGACAACTATCTCTATTGGTACGTGGTCCTTTGAATCGAATCATCTCACACTTCCAATATGAGACAATCTTCTTCTAATATTTTGTAAAAAATTCAACAAAAACGAGCTATTAACTGCAATCCCTTTAAAAATAACTGCATTAAAAAAAGTTATGGTAAGTTATAAATTTAGTCCCTATGTTTTGATGAAAGCTATAATTTAGTCTCTATGATTTCAAAATCTAGACTTTAGTCCCTATGGTTTGAAAAAAATCTACAATTTAGTCCATATGGTTTGAAAAATTAGAATTTAGTCCCTAAGGTTTGATAAAATCTAAAAAATAGTTCATCATTCGTAATTGTTGGTGAATAAAATACGTAGAAGTTAGTTATTTTTGTGTTTAATGATGAGAGTGTGAGATAAGTAATTAATTGAAAAAAAAACATGATTCATACATCACATTTACATACTTAATTCGTCTACGATTTACGAATAACATGGACTATTTTTGAGATTTTATCAAATTATAGAGACTAAATTCTACATTTTTCCAAACCATAGGGACTAAATTCTATATTTCTCAAAACTATAGTGACTAAGTTTAGATTTTCAAATCATATGGGCTAAACTCTAACTTTCATGAAACTATAGGGACTAAATCTATAATTTACCAAAAATTTATCGCTAAATTCTCATTTTAATGGCCCAAAATAAATCACCATACCTTTCCACATCCAAATACCTTCTAAGCACTATTACAAATTTGTCTACCACTGCACAGTATGCAATTTATGTCAACCTTCTTCTGCTTCTCTCTTCCCCCATTGTCTTTTTTCCCTTTATTTTTTTTTATTTCCTTTACATCAAATTATCCCTAGGAGAGATTCTTTCATCTTTGAAATGTGGTTAAGAACAAGAATAAAAGTAACTATTGGGGTTCACACTGTGAATTAAGATTCAAAGAAAGAAAAAAAAAAGGGTGTTCTGCTGTTAAAGATTGAAGTATCCTTCACAATGGCTGATCTATGTAAGCTATTCAAATATATTATAGAAAGCGATAGATACATTCTTAGGAGGCCTCCTCAGGGTTCCAAGATGTTCTCGAAGACTTTGTGTCGGCATCAATTCAGAGGCCACCAATGACACCCTTTATGTTGGAGGAGTGTATGTTTGTTTGGCTCTTTTATAGAGTTAAAAACGAACTTTCTGTAGCCGCTTCAGTCGTTTCTGATGATGGAGCACTTTTTATAATCATTCGTTAAATATCTCATCAAAATAAACTATTATTATAATTTCTTCTCCAAACTCACTTTAAATAATTTTTTTTTTCACTCAAAATAATCACTCGACAATTATTCATCCAAACACCTTCTATGATATAACAAACACATGTTTAGTAGCCTTGTCTTTATTAACCTTCTTTTAAGAAGCACATAGTGGACGTTTGTTTTGGGTGTTTATGGATATTTTATATACGAGATTTTATAATCACTCTTTAAAAACGTTATACAAACGAGCTATTATTACAATTTCTTCTTTATAATCACTAAAAAATAACTCTTCATTTCTAAACACTCAAAATAAATCTTCCACAATTTTAGAAACAAACATCTTGATTTTTCTTCAATGAAATTTAATTCTAAAATAGATAAAAAAACTCAAAATCTATTGACTAAAATAGTAAATGCTGATCTTTTGAAGGATTTTTTTTTTTTTTGGAAGTACCCTTTATTAGTTTTTATTTTATTAATTTTATAAATATATTTATTATTATTATTTATTTTGAGTACAATCTCTTATTATATAATTGACTTCAATTAAATTTGACATTAAAATTACATATATTTTTTTGTGAATGGAAAATAACATCCATTATGAACGAAAAGATTTGAAGAAAGTGCCAAGTGGACTGAAATAGACCGTTTAAAAATAATGACCTCTCTCCAAAATGAAACTTTTGAAAAAAAGAAAAAAGAAAAAAAGCTCATGCTATCAAGGAAAATTTTTTTTTTTTAAATAATTCATAACTTTAAATTATTAAATAGAAAATTATATTTGAATGATTCATTCTTACATAATAATTACAAAGTTAAGAAAATTTTAAAAATATTTATAATCATTAAATACAACATTGCTAATTAAAAAAAAAAAATGTATAATTTAGATTTAACTATTTACTTCCGAGAAATGCTAACCAATCGATTGTAGATTTCAATAGAAGTAGAGAGAACGAAAGGCTCAAGCATAAGAAAAATTATCAACCACTAATTCACAGCCATCAAAATCAACGGCTCGGATTACAATTTCCATCAACAAAGAACTCTTCTCATCCGTCGATGTTCCCCATAAGAATACAAAAAAAGCCAATCCAAGCAAAATTTGACACACATACTTATCACAAAATTTTTACACAAGAGTGTTTGGATTGTTATTAGTAGTCATAATTTCTCCCCAACTCATCTTCAACTTCTTCATAATTTTCTTCGACATCTAATCAAATCTTAATCCAATTTTATATCAAATTTCTTATACATACATAAAATTTTCTCACTTAAACACAAATTCCAAAAAATAATTTCCAACCTCTCTTCTTTAAAACATTAATTTTCAAACAAATACTTCATATTCTCAAATCGCATTATTTTCTATTCTTCCTGTTATTTTTTCTCCTCACCTCTCATCAATCCCAAAACTCAAACGCCCCCATTGTCGAGAACCACAAGATACGTCCATAATAATCATCTAATAATATCTTTAACCATGAAGTAGTGTAGATTAGGATGATTTAATAATGAAGATGAGAAGATGAGTATAAGTTTGTGGATATTAGAAGAAAGTTACTTTAGTCTCTTTCCTTCTCTTCTCATCACTTTCCACCCTATCAAACATAGTAAAAGAGAGAATATGCATTCATTGAGAGTTAAGAACTAACAAATCAAAGCAGACATTGGAGCATAGGCACAGACACAGCAAGCAAGCAAAGCATGGGCCACTGTTCTTGGTTCTGGACAATTCATCACATCCTTATCAACGTTGAAAAGCTTTCGAATCTCATTTTCAACACTCTGATTTTGCTCACTTGTTCAAACTGCATCTCTAATTCCTTCAAAACCCATTTTTCAGCCAAACCCATCATCTTAATCTCCCTAAAAAGCTCGTAATCTCAAACCCTTTTTCAAATTACTCTCGAGTTGAGACACAAAAAACAGAGCCTCCATTGATTTCCAACTACCCCTCAAATGACAAGGTGTTTCTTCTTCAGTATCACCGAGACTAAGAATTTGTTCCATCGCTATAAATTCTTGAAGTATGGCCTCCGATCCACAATTACAGATCTCAAAGACGGCACCATAGTTCACTGCTGGGTTCCCAAGAACCCAATTGAATCCAACCCTAATCTGCTACTGATCCATGGAATTGGAGCTAATGCACTTTGGCAATGGGGGGATGTAATTGCTGGCCTCGTAACTCATTTCAATGTCTACGTTCCGGATCTGATCTTCTTTGGAGATTCCTTCACCACTCGGCCGGAGAGAACCGAGTGGTTTCAAGCTCAGTGTTTAATGAGAGCCATGGAGGCTAACTCGGTTAGGAGATTAAGCTTGGTGGGGCTGAGCTATGGAGGTTTTGTTGGGTACAGCATGGCTGTGCTTTACCCTGAAATGGTGGAGAAAGTGGTGATTTGTTGCTCTGGGATTTGTGTGGAAGAGAAGGATTTCAATGATGGGTTGTTGAGAGTCTCTGATTTGGATGAGGCTACGGCTATTTTGGTTCCTCAAAAGCCTGAGAAGCTCAAACAGTTAGTGGGTTATTCGTTTTTCCGGCCACCGCCGATGAGGCTGATGCCTTCTTGTTTGCTCAATGATTTCATTGAGGTAACACTTTTGTCATTTCAGAGCTTTGTTTGTTCACCATTTTTGTGTATTTGTTTCAGTGCTAAGTTTTGTGTGTTCCTGTCTACATTGCTTGCATCTGATAACTAAACAAGTTTTTGACTGCACAATTTGTATTACTATTATTGTTATCTAATGCCGGTTAGTTGAAGAAATTAAATTTACCTCAATCTACAAGCTTAAGTTTTTGAGTGATTGATGGTTTAACTTTAGTTCAACATGGTATTAGACTAGGAGATTCTGAGTTCGGATTTCTGCCAAGTCATTTCCCATTTAAAATTAAATTTTACTTGTAGGAAATTTATCAAATTTCTTAGCCCACAAGTGATTGTAGTGTTAGTTGATATTATTAAATTTATCCTGATCTATACGCTTTTGGGTTAATGGGTGGTAATTAAAAAATGGTATCAAGGTTGATTGGTAGTTTAACATAATTCAACATGGTAGTAGGAGGTCTTGAGTTCGAACTATTGTCAACTTGTTTTCTTTCCTTTTAAAATTAATTTTAATTGCAGGACATTTCTAAAATTTCTAAGTCCACAGATAAGGAGAGTGTTAGTTGATATAATTAAATTTACCTCAACTCACAAGGTTAAACTTTTGGGTTGATTGGTAGTTAAACTAATTAAACATGATATCAACATAGGAGGTAGTTTTTGTGTCAATTGGTGGATGGTTTAATATAATTCAATATGAACTACGTACAAATAGCACATGAGTTAAGGTTTGAAAATATTAAGATCAAATCTATCACCTATGCTTATAGCATTAGAGTTTATTTTTATCATTTGTTATTGTCACAAACTACACGAACTTACAAGTTTATGCTATCTACTTTTTGTATCACAACTTTTGAAGTATAAGGTCACAGAAATTCAGATGATTACAATCCAAATCTAAGCTATACATAAACTTTGTTCTTTCTTTTGATGTTTGTGAGTACGAAAGTCAATTTATGCATAGCTCGACCACTCTGACGCTCATGAATGTAAACTTGTAGTTCTAGAAGTAACAGGCTCATTTTTTCTGTTGATCTGACTATCTATTACTCTGTGCCAGTCAATGTGTTTGGACCATATTGAAGAAAAGAGAGAGCTGATTCGAACTATTCCCAAAGGGAGAAAGCTTTCAGATCTTCCCAAGATTCACCAGGTAGAAATTGCTCTTTATCATTCTTCCACTCTTTTACAAAAAACCCAAAAGAACTCATTTTTTTGATATCGAGTGTACAACCCACCCGACACTCTAACATTTGGATATCAAGAAAATCTGTATGAACGAAATTTTTAGATAGCTGACCATTTAATATGAACTTGGAACCTCCCCTCTCTTTAGAACAATTTTCTTGAGTCCATTAAACCTTCACTCAATATTTAGATGTCTTCCTCGGTGACGCCTACCCTCTATTTATAATTGAAAACCCTTACAAACTCTCTAACTATTTTCTCATTATACTCCCGTACTATTAGTACTCTTTACCACTGGCCAACCCATTCATCTAGACTGATCCATCTAATCAAATCATTTACTTTTGTCTTCATTAGCATTCCATCCTATCATCAATTTATATTTGATTGTTTGCCCAAAATACAATTAGAAAGTTGATGATCCCAATAACATAAACACTACAACTCAAAACTGTTCAAGTTTGAACCCTATATTAGAAATTTGTAGAAGCCATTTTCCAACTGCAAACACTTTCTTGCGTCCCCAAGCGGGTGGCGTGATGGTCGAAAACTTGAACTTTGAAGGTGTACTCTCCTTGTGGTCACATGTTGGAGACCCACCAACAACATTAATTTGTTGACATCTCTCATGTCTTCATTTCTTTGATGTCTGGCTGAGAGATGGGCGTGGTTATCTTGGATTTAATGGATCGAGTTTCAAAAAAAAACTGCAACAATAGGTCGAGTTCCAGCACAACAATCCCTAAGCACCTGTAATAGAAACTTGAGGAAAGAAAGAAGGAAACTCTATCATTTATATTCTCCCAAAACTTCTAACCCACCTTCGAACTGAAACAAAGCTGTTTATGAAATTGGTTGCAGGCTACGATGATACTGTGGGGAGAACATGATCAAGTATTTCCATTAGAATTGGGTCATAGATTGAAACGGTTAGTAATTCTATTCTTTAAGCAAAGAAATAGATAAAAAAACAAATTCTAACTTAGAGCGAAATGATAAAACTTTGTTGAGTAGGCATTTGGAGGGGAATGCTAGGCTTGTAATTGTGAAGAATGCAGGCCATGCTTTCAATACAGAGCAGCCAAAGGAGTTTTACAACCATTTGATATCATTCTTGCTTGCTTCATAGCTTTCTTCTTCATCTCAACATTTTACCACTTCAAATTCACAAAGGAATCTATATCTGATTTTTTCAAAATTACGCTAGGTATATTGTTCCTAAAAACAATTATTTAATTCCATAATCTATTGTTCTTATATAAATTTACATATTTGATGTAACGCCCCACCCACCTAACTACAACAGATGATGGGTAGCCAAAGCGAGTATAGTTCAACTGACACTAACAATGTCTTAGCATCTACTCGATCAATGGTTTGAGTTTCTTCAATCTCGTAAATTGTACTAAAAAAAAAGATGATGGGTTTATATAGATAATAAAGCATATGTTACTACATATGAAATCAATCAATCAAGTTTGATAATAATTCTCAAACTAAACAGATTCCCTTAGTTTTTAAAGAAGTGATTGGATTTAGAGGAGAGAAAGAGAGGAGATCAATTCCTTGTTTGTTTTTAATATATCATAATCTTTTTTCAATTTCTTTTCAATTTTTCTTCATTTTTATTTAACATTCCATCAAATCTTAAATCAAACTCTATATCAAATTTCATCTGAAATAAATGTCCTCTCTCCTCAAACACAAATATCAATAAAGATTTTTCAACTACTCCCTTGTAAAACACTAATTCTCAAATAAATAATTCATATTTTCAAATCACTTTCACTCCGAAGATTCAATAGCCCCTAAATGATAACAGATTATTGTTTTTAGGTCGCACAAATGAGTGGCGCATGCTACTATTTTCACACACAGTCAAACATGACATGCAAATAAATAGAGGATTATTATGGAATGAGCTAATAAGCTCTTGTATTTCTCCAATAAGAGAATCCACCATGGATTCTTATAATATTTATATAAAATATTAATTCTAGGTAAGTGGTCATATGAACCTGTAATATTTTGATTCTGTCGTGCAAATGACATTTTGGTTTCATTATTATTGCTCTGGATTTTCCTACCTAACTGCTTCCTAATTTTTTTTATATATAAGATTTTTGGACGTTGAAATTTGAATGTTGATTATTTTGAGCAATTACAAAAAAATGAATTATTTTGAATAAATTAGAAATTGAGTTTTATGAATAATTTGTTTAAATATTTATATTTGTAGAGAGATTTTTTTTAAAAATTATTTGTATAGAAGTTGTAGTTATTAGTTTGTTTAGAGCGTGTTGTTTTTGGTAGAGATGAGTGGTTAATTGTCATTCCTCAAAAAATCACTTGTTTGTATTTAGTAGTAAACAACCACTTTTAACCGTCCATCAAACTCTCAAACTACTCAATCAAATTTTACATTAAACATATTACTCAACTATACTACTAACATCAATTTCAAAACAAGTAATTAATTACCGAACCACTACTAACACCAATCCAAAAATAAATAGTTAATATTCTAAACTATCATTAACTCTTTCACACCACTTCACTCCACTCTTTTTTACCAAAAGCAAACAAGCCCTAATTTTTGAAGAATTGTAAACAATTAATCGTTTGAGCGCCGTTAAAAATGAGTCACTAGTTTAAATAATTACAATAGCTTATTTCAAAGATAAATTATATATAATTTTCAAACCATTTAAACGTATTTTGGTCCCAAAAGGTAGGGATTTTTTTTTTTTTTTTTTTTTTGAAGAAATGAAAGGTAACTAATTATCGAAATAGTTTACTATTCATTTTTAAATTGTGGTAACATTGCTGGTTTTAAGATTAATGTTAATAGTAAATTGATATTGAATAATAATTGAATGATAAATTTGACATAACATTTTTTATCGTTAAAAATGATTATCTACCCAAATATAAACAATTGTTTACCATTATTTTACTACCAATTAAATATAGCCAAAATTTTATGATGGTAATCTCTTAAATTTTTTTTATAACTTTCCTCCATAAATCTTAAAAATATATTCATATTTTACTTGTATTTATATTAAAACTATTAACATTTTTAAACCATGTTTTTATAATATTGATATTAAATTTATTTTACAATAAAAAATTGTTTGGATGTGTTTTTTAAGAATTGATAGAATAATTACATTAATAACTTATTTAGATGAATTTTTTTTTATTGAGAAATTACATACAATAAATAATTCGTTTGTTATTGAACGTATATTTTAAAACACAAATTATAGAAATAGTTTATTATTAATTAATGATATGACATTTATGAGTGCTTGTTTTAATTTAAAATAATGGACATCCATTTATTTATTGTTATAAAGCTCAAATTATTTTTTTACTAGACTTTCTTTGATACCATCACTTTATTTATTTATTTTATTTGTATTTTTAAAGTCTAAACAAACTATTATCTATCACTCTCAACAAAATCATCATCCAAACCAACAATTAAATATTAAACCTCTTCAATTAATCATGTTTTCTTCAATTAAATTGCAGAATAAAATCATTGACTTTGAGGAAGTTGCTACCTAATTGGTTGTCTGAGCTAATATGCCCATCCAAAATTTAACAAATTTGATTTCAATTCTGTCTATGGGCAAAGAAAGTTCAGAGAAGAAAATCAAAACAGGATTCTTTGATAGTATAAAATGTTGCTAATTGGTCAAAGTGTGAATAAACTCGCTTAATATCTAAAAAAACAACATAATTCATGATTGGCAAAAGGGTAGCATAAACATGGCAACCATGGGAGAATTGAAAGCTAGCAAATAATTGTGTACTGTAGAACATTATAAGAGTAAGACAATCTCTAATGATGAAATGCTTGACACCTTCAAATGAGTTCCATGTAACTAATCTTATGAAATAACTAGCTAACTTTAGCACATTTAGTTGTCCACATAAGTAGAGGTAGAATCCTATGCACGGCGTCACTAACATAAGGTTTTCGACACAATAACCTAAAGTTAGCCATTCGACGAAAAGAAAAGAGCAAACGTCGTGCTTTAGAACCTATCCACAGATGATTGTAGCACTTGCAGTCATCACAAAGCAAGAAGTAACACATGAGGGAGAGAAAGAGTATGATGGTTATTCCTATGCACAAATTGGGTTCATACATCATTTGCAGATGCACAACAAATTTCGAACTATGTTCTACGAAAACAAATAGAAGGATTAAGACTTGGTTTTTACCTTTGTTCACAAGATGTTGAACCCAAACACTACTCGCGAGGCTCTCGAATGGCAATTCTTGGCAGCTAAATTTGATGCACATCGACACCGTTCTCACTGGCACACCCAGCTACTACTAGAGCCTGCATCGTTTATTGAAACTGTGGCAAAAGACTTGGCCCATGCCCTCGCATTCATGGTTCCTCCTTGCAAATTGCTTCTCTTGCAAGGATCCTTGAAATGGCTGAATAACTGAACCGCTCCTTTCAGGCAAGTCAAAGGTCGTTCCCACAAGGTTCCCAATCTCAGGTTCCTAAGGTGCCTTCGCCAAACATATCGAGCATGGACCAAAATAGTTGGAAAGAAGATATACATCAATCTCATAAGCACAAATGCAGTAGCCAGAGCCAAATACGCTTCTTCCCGAAGTAAATTTTCTGGGGACCTTGCCCATGAGAATGGGCAGTTTTCCTGCTCACTGTTATCATCATGCTTTTCCTGATTCCATGCTTGTCCTAGTCTGTCTGGTGATATTTGATCCAGCGATGCAGTCTGAATGCCTATAAACAAGTAAACCAGACCGCCAATATCAAATTATAGAACTATACTTAACAATCTGATTTTGGGGTACGGTTGCGAATAAGATTTATGTCACATTTTCAATTAGAGCTAACACTGCATAAAAGTGTAGATAACAAAATATAAAAAAATGCATATTGTCAAAACCCTTCAGCATTGATACTTTTTTGACTCATCAAATAATAAGACTCTGAAAGAAACCCGTCTATAACAAGATTAAAAAAAGCTAAAAAACATGAAATTCTATTGCAAATCATTTCATCGAGGAAAACATGTCAAAAAGCAGCATGTTTTCTGAGAAATCTAATCATTTCTAAGGTATTTAACCTGTTAAACAAAAAAAAGGCAGCCAAATTAACACATAATACATAATTTCACTTCTAGCATAAAGAAGTCTTACCAGTAACATCATTATAGAACGCAACAAGTGAAGGGAGTGTTCGAGAACCATAGTAGTGAGCCCGCATGGTAGAATTTAAAAGGAAAAGTGTAGGAAAACCATGAACCCCATACTTAGAGAGTATGCTGCAAGAAAACATGAATTATATTGTTTACATAAGACAACAAAATACAACCATATCCATAGCCTTAAAATGCAGAATTAAAGTGAAAGTTCAATATGAAACCTTGGTCTGACAGACGATTCTCGAATAGCAAAATGCGGAATAGACCGGTATAAAGAGGCTAGTATGGAAAAGCTTGGCCTAAAAGACTTGGAGAACGGGCACCAAGATGCATAGAAAAGCACTGCAACATAATCGTAACGATTCTTATGTACCATATTCAGTGCCATTTGTAATGAGGCCTCATCTCCCTTCATCATAGCAGAAACAAGCAGTTAGAGTAATCCTCACAATTATAACAGCCCGCCTCTACCCATCATCAAGAATAGACATCCAAATTCATGTAAATATCAGAATTCCCAACACAACAAAAACAGAAATAAACCCTACACATTTTTATGCTTAGAATCCGTAGTTTTTGAGCTTCACTTAGTTGTGTGCTCGAAAAACAAATTAAATTCACAAACTTGACAATAAATCTTCAGAAAAAGCTGAGTTCACCAGCAAAATTTTCAATTGACCAAAGAGGAAACCCAACAATTTGGAAGAGGTCTTCTAACCGACGTTGATAATAGCTACATCACACAAGTTCGTTCAGACGATTCATATAAACAGAAAAGTGGAAAGGGAAAAAAAGAAGGTTACCTCAGAAACACCAATGAATTCATAGTGCCCATCCTGACCGTCAATAGGGCAGATGGAGTTCAAATCCCTAAAACGAAAGATCGTATCCAGCAAAGATTCAGCAGGACAGGAGGAACCCGAATTCGAAACCCTAGGCGAGTCGGCCGAACGCGCTTGCCTTCCAAACATCACCAGCAACAGAACGATTCCCCTAATCCAGAATCCGATCCTCATAATCGAGAAATTAGAGAAATGGAGCACGAAAAGTTGAATCAAAGGGGAATCAGAGGCGAGATTTGGAGAAAGAGAAAGACGAGCGCGTTTTCATGGTGAGAAACGAGATCGAGCGGCAACCATGGCAGAAACGGGGAAGGAAGAGGAAGGATCGAAATCTAAGAATGAAGAGAAATGGATTGATAAGGAAATCGATGGTTGAAAGCCATGGAAATCGAAGGTAAAGATAACGATGGCGGTGCGCAGTGCGCACAGCTTCTTCTTGCTTTGGAAAGGACCGTCTGTGATCTGTCCACTCTCACGCGCTCACGCTCCTCTCTCTCCTTTTCTCTTCCTTCAAATATTTTTTATTAGTTTAAAATATCATATTAGTAACGAATTTGTTCCATTTTCTTCACTAAATTTGCATGTTTGTTTTTTATCTTTAAATTTTTTAATTTGTATAATTTAGGTCAAGAGACATTAAATAAATTAAATTTGGTTTTTATGAAAGAAAAAAGAAAATTATGTTCACACGTTTTTTTTATATTTTTTTTATATTAAATTTATTAAAGTTGAATCAATTTCTATAAATATTAACTTATGTATAATTATTTATTTATTTATTATTTTAAGTTTAAGGA
>JBBMEG010000015.1:8313431-8324606 GCA_037832605.1 Cyclanthera cordifolia | reverse complement strand
GGACCCACCAAAGAAGGAATCAATTTGTAAACTTGAAATTCATGTTTGAATTGAGACCACTAATACAATAATTAAGGAGAGTATCAACTCTACCAAAAATACACCATGCCAACAACATAATCTTTGGGTAATTGAAAGTAGCTCCAAGCAAAATGATATAACATCATCTCATGCCTTTTTCTTTTTAAACATAATTAAAAATTTTAATTTTAAAGTGAATTTATGTGACACCATGACAGGTTTGGATTGAAATTTTAAGAGTATTTAATATAAGAATTTATTTTTAGTATTTAGAAGTAATAAATGTAAAGAAGATGCTTGTTTGAACGTAGAATTTAAAATTATTTAGAATGAAAATTTATTTCGAGTTGTTAGTGGTAATGATTACAATAAAAAAATTGTTTTATGTATAATTACTAAGATGATTTATTTTGAGTATTTAAAAATAATAATTACAATAAAAAATTCATTTGGATGTAGTTTTTTTTATGAGTATTTAGTAAATACTATTTTGAAATACCAGTACCAATAACAAACATTCGCTAGTGTGGAAGGGACAATTGTATAGCAGTTGGCGAGGGGGTCTGACATGCGTGTTTCAAGTGAAGTATGCAAGCGACATACTGCTAGCGAGGTAACTCGTTGTGCTCCTGCTTGGGTTGGGTTATAGGTCATGGATCCAAGTCTTTATTCAAGTGTGATGGAGTCTCGAGTCACCATGGCGAGTCGATTGACTTGCTCTGGTTTATGTATTTTGTGAGCTTTTTAAATTTGGCTGGGTCGAATAGTTTTTTCTCTTTATTGTTTATTCCTCTTCTCTTCTCTTGCTTGGCTTTAACTATTGAGGTAATATAGAGTTTGTTGGTTCATATTTTATTTCTGTTAGTTAGGTTTTTGTAGGGTAAAGTTAGTAAACCGGGGTGGTCGTTAGATATGTTATATTTGATTTTATCGAATTCTTATTAGTTTGTTATTGGGCTAAACTAGTTGACAAAGGTTTGTTGGTGGGGGTACGATGTGACCTTCGTGGTTAGGGAAGAATAAGGCTAAATAGGTTGTGCTTCCCTATTTTACTTCAGTGGGATCCTTTTCGTAAACAATGGATATCGACATGTGATTACCTCCAAGAGTTTATGAAAAAAATTTCAAGTTTGGAAATTTAATCGCGGGGTTGTCTTTTCATATAGATTTAATGGTTTCCAAACATGCTAAGACTCTTGATCATATGTTTCTTTCTTTCTTTCTTTATTTCCTTAAATGCTTGATGTTGATTTTTCACATAATAGTGGTCACATTTCAATTTGTGGAGCAGGATTAGGATCAGTACGTGCGTTGAGATAGATGTAATATTTAATAATTTTAATGGAAAATGATTATGCTTTTAAAAAAAATAAAAAAATAATCTAATAAATTAGATGGAGTGGATTAGAATTTCCCATCTAAATAATATTATTGATGTAGTTATATTGTGATGGCCCTCAAGAATAATTAATCTGAAAATAAATGAAAGGGGTTTTTGTTATATATATATATATATATATATATATATATACACACACTTTTTATTGGAAATATGGGATGTTAGCTGGCATTTGTTTCTACTTTGTACATTCAAAGGAGAAGGGTAAGCTGGACCCTAACGTGCTGCCATGTTGAGACATTCTCCTTTCTTACAAGTCCCTACAATTCATATCATTTAATTTCTCCAAATTTGGATAATGTTGAATTAGAAAAAAGAAAAATAAATAAATAAAAATCATGTTTTATTAATACAAAATTCCCAACTTGAATTAAGACTGAGAAAGCACTAAATCATCCATAACTTCAATTTTAAACCAAACATTGTCTTTAATTTTTTTTTTTTAATGTAAAAAAGTTAATGAATAATGTGTGTGTATATATATATATATTTATTTCAGCATAACATCGAGAGAGTTGACCAATAAATTTAGAAGATTGGTGGCGCACTAATTTCATTGTCTGGTCTTAATACAGTTCAACACAACGTCACGGGTTGGATCCAAATATAAAACTGAAAAAACAAACAAACATAGAAAGGTAATATTTATTTTTTTGAAATTAAAAAATAATTCAATTTTTATTACTATTGTATAATCAGACATACATCAGAATTCAATGGTAATTGGTACATGCAGGAAACAAGCAGGCCTTATATAAGACGATTGGGCCTGGAAGTATATTTTTTGGCCCATGGGCCGTTTAAAGAAAGTCCATTGGTTTCTTCATCTACGAGAGAATCAAAATTGAACCAGAACCAGTTTCCATTTCACCTTGCCACTGCTGGTCGATCTCACCGTCGCCATTCCATTTACGATTCTCACTTTCTGTAGCAATGGAGCAGCCACACTTGCATCAAAACCTATTTTCGCCGGAAAATTCATGCCCACCGGCGTCATCTTCTTCCTCCTCCGACCACGTTGATTCAACTCCGGGATGTGGAACCTGCCGCAAATGTGGCGGCCCTACCACTTTTCCTTCGCCGCCATCTTCCTGGTCGTCGGACGCTTCTCCGCCTCCAAATTATCGTCCTATCAGAGCTCCGGCTCTCAATCTCCCTCCAAACGAACAGTCCCGGCAAGCCATAATCCTCTCTCCGGTTCCTCAATCCGAGAAGGTACTTCCCGCGGCGCCTCCTTTTCTTTTTCAAGTACCTTCTAAGAAAATTCAATCGCCGAACGACATCCGTTGTTTTAACGATTCCGATTCGGGTAAGAATTTTCTAGGGTTCATTGTCGCCCTCTCTGAATCCATGCGTGGGCATAAAATATCTGATCCCTGCCTTCAATCGGACACCCTGAATACCATTGTTACAATTCTTCAAACGCTAACCGATTGGGTCGATGAAATTCCCCCCAACGAGCAATCAGCTCGATATGGCAATATTTCATACCGAACTTGGCACAGTCGATTGGACGAAAACAGTGGTGATCTCATGTTGCGGTTTCTTCCCGATAATCAGAAATCCGCCATTGTTGAATTAGCCCCCTATTTCATTGATAGCTTTGGGAATTCGTTCCGTATCGATTACGGAACGGGCCATGAGGCTAATTTTGCTGCCTGGTTGTATTGCTTGGCGAGATTGGGGCTTATTAAAGAAGAAGATTACCATGCTGTTGTGGCAATAGTGTTCGTTAAGTATCTGGAGTTAATGAGGAAGTTGCAATTGGTTTATTCTTTGGAGCCGGCTGGATCACATGGGGTTTGGGGGCTTGATGATTACCACTTTTTGCCTTTCATTTTTGGATCTTCTCAGTTGATTGATCATAAGTATATGAAACCCAAATCCATTCACAATCCTGATATATTGGAGAACTTTGCTGATGAGTATATGTACATTTCGTGCATTGCTTTTGTTAAGAAAGTGAAGAAGGGTCAGTTTGCAGAGCATTCTCCTTTGCTGGATGATATTAGTGGGGTTCCTGCTTGGAAGAAAGTGAACAGTGGATTGCTCAAGATGTATAAAGCAGAGGTGTTGGAGAAAGTTCCTATCATGCAGCATTTTCTTTTTGGCTGGCTCATCAAATGGTAGGACTCTTCTCTTATTCTTACAACTTTCACTATGTTACACTCCTGATGGCCAAGAATGAGGAAATTAAATTGTGTAGGTTTGAGGGTAATTTGCTTTTCAGTTACTTTTGGGCAGCAGAGTTCTTTGGTCATTGTTTGTAATTGTAATTAGCTGTAAAGTCTGTGCGTTAGTACTTCTGTTAAGTGAGAATGGCTGATAACGCTGATTTTTCCACATAGTTAATAAGACAAGAGGTTAATCTTTATTTTCCTTTTTTTTACTACATCGATAAGTGTCCAAACCAATTTACATGCTATTCTTACGGGACAAACTATTCGACCTTACAATATTTGAATGTCAAAGAAACTTGTATTTTCTAGTTAGGTAACTTCCATGGATAGTGGAAATTAGAGATTTTTTTTTGTTTATTGGAGGGGCAGTTGGCAGAGACAACAGCTGAATGTTTGTGAGCCTTGCATCCTTTTACTGAAATCTGTACTGCTACTATTTCCTTTCCATAGCTCTTACATGGGTTTAGAATGGTTGAAACTCTGAGTTATTGACTGAGTTAAAAAGTTTGTCTTTCCTACAGATAAGAATGCTTTCTTATTTCTTTGAATGTTGACTACTAGCTCATAAGGATTTAATTGAATTTTCAACCCTTCCTCATTTTGTTGTCTTTGCTTGGAACTCTCTTGATTGAAGCTTCTGCAATAAACCTAGATATTTACGAATGCCAATTGGATTTTTTTTTTTATCGTGTTGGCTTGAGATAGACATCTGAGAGATATACCTTCTGGCATCAAGTTTTTTTTTGCGCGCGCTTTGGATGTGTATCTGATGTATATTCTTGTTTCAGATGAATTACATTTTTAAACTTATGGTGCAGTTCTTCAGGAAAATCAGAATTGTGTCACTGGTCAGCCTAAGTTTAGCCATTGGTCTACCACAAAATTATTTATATCAAGGCTCTAGGAAGAAAACAGATAGTTTCAAGTCTCCAGTCTAGTTCCAGTCCAATTTCCTCATCTCTTGCACTAATTTTTCATCCTTTTGCCTGTTATATTTCAATAAAGAAGATAATCCTATGGGGGTGCGTTTGGATTTGGAGGAGAGGAAGGGGAGATGAGGAGGAGGAGTTGAACTCCTTGTTTTTTTTTAGTACATCACAAGCTTTCTCCAACTCTTCCTCAACCTGTCATTAGTTTCTCTCCAATATTCCATTAAAACCTCAAATCAAACTTTATATCAAATTTCATCTAAAATAAACATTTTCTCTCCTAAACATAAATTTCAAAAAAATATTTTTTCACTTTTTTCTCTCTAAAACACCAATTCTCAAACAAAAACTTGATATCCTCGAATTATCCATTTTTTCTTTTTCCTTCACTTCCTCTCCTCTCATCTCATCAACCCAAAAATCCAAACATCCGATAGAAAGGAAGAGGAACTGAACTCTGTTTCTGGGTACTGATAGCTGCAAAATTCTTTTGAACTAGTTCTTATTTATCCCTTTTTTTTTTCGTATAACAAGTTTATCTTTTCAATTATTTCCTCTTGTTTTCAACTTTTGACTAATATTGTTCTTCTTAAATTGAACTCGTGTTTGTTTTTTCTAGCCCTCGAGTATGTAAGCTGAGCAACCATCACTGGTTGACCTCGAGTATGTGTAAACTGACTCAAGATTTCATAAAAAAATCTTAACTAAAGTTTTGGTAGTTCATTGCAAGAAGCCAAGAGCCATTTGTTAATGGGTTTCGGTTCTTTCGAAAGTTTGAAGCCTTGCATTTTCTGATTTTCTATTCTCAATCAATACTTTGGTTTCTGCAGAAAGATGTTTTCTGATATGGCAGTCTGACATTTCTTTCTTAATTTTGACAGGGAATAAAATGTGGGCATCATCTGTGTATTTTCTGTGGCCTTCACACAACTCTTCCCTGCCAAAGGATTTTGTAGAAGCATATAACTGGAAACTCGGAAAATATGTACTTTCTTTAACTCTCTTATAACTGATGTAGTCTTGCTCAACTGCCCTTTAGTTTGATGAATCTAAATAAGAGAATCAAACAATCAAACCAGATTGTGAAGTATGCTAATATTAAAATGAAAATCTTCTTAAATTATAAATATATGTCACTGATCTTTTTTTGTACTTCTACTTGTGTAGAATGGTGTTGTCTTTGTACCCATAAAAAAGTAAGGGAAATATATGTTTGCCTTTTTAGTACAACCAATAGGAATAGAATGGATATGGACCTCTTAGATGGTAGTAGTGCCCCTCAATTATTGCGTATTTGTGGTACTTTCATTACAACAACAAATTAGTCCTTAAATTTTAGTATATACCAATTTAATATTTTTATATTTAAATTCATAACGATTTAGTCTCTTGAACTTTAATATGTAATAATTTATTTTGTTAACTTAGTTTATAACAATTTGATTTTCATAGATTAAAATTCGAGATAATTTTACCATATTTTGAAAAGCTTCATGAAAGTAAATATCAAGTTTTATCATGTAAAGATTATGTTGTAGTTTATATACACATTTGATTCTTAAGTTGTTTATTGGTTAAAGTTCATTAAATCTTGGGATGCAGCTGCCTCGGTTTAGGGAGACGGAGACTAACCCTTCGATTGTGGGGGCATTGTTCACAGTTTAAGAAGGTTTGTCCCTCAGGGTGGTGGGTTTTCCATCTTCTGCGATATGGTGGTTTTGGGTTATGTGGCTTTCTCTCTTCCTCTCCTTGAGGGAGTAACGCCTTCTTTTGGATCTCTATGAAGAGCTTTCGGAGGTGGAAGTTATTGATGGTCGTGAAGTGAGAAGGAGGGCCGGTGGGAAATGCGTGAGCAATGACCTTCTCAGGCGACCTTTCGATCTTCTTTCTTTAAGTTGTCTCTCACGTTTTGAAAGTTCTGATGTTTCTGTAAGCTCGGTGTCGATTTAGGCAGCTTCTGGTGTGTACGAGGTCGAAAGTTAAAGATAATAAGAGAAGAGAGGTCAAGGGAGTCAGAAATGTCTAATTTGAAAAAAGATAATGGGTTGCGAGCGCTTGATATAGAAAGAAAAGAACTGCACTAAAAGGTTGGGGCTCGAAGAGGATCAAAGAGATTAAGATGTTGGAATTTGGCCATACAGATTCCGGCTAGAGCTTCGATAACGTTCAGGTCGCCAAAGTTAGGATAGAGGTGATGAGGCATGGGGTTCGTGCACACAACTGGCTCAAATGGAGAAGAGGTGGCTGACATGTTGCGTGGTGTGCGACTTAAGATTTTGGCAGGAGGGGTGCATGCGTGACTCGATTCTTTTGAGGCGACCTATCTCGATTGGTCTTGGATCCTTCACGGGCCCTCAGTCCTTTTGAATCGGATGGGTTCTAGCTTAACCTAACCTGGTTATTGGTTTTTAAGCTAACCGTTGGTCTTGCTAGCCGAGAATAAATTAAGCAATGTTGTTTGGATTATAACTCAGAACATGTGAGCATGAATTAAAAAAATGGGGAGAAAGAAAAATCAACATTGGAGGCTTGGGAGGAAGGAAAAATGTCGTGGGTTTATGAATCTCTTAAGTTTTCTGGCAAGAACGTTTTTAACATTAAGTATGTGGCTCAAGTTCAACTAACATTAAGTATGATTTTTTTTTTTTTTTTTGTTGACATGAACACAACCAAATTACACATAATGCAAATTTAAAGCACCCACAACTTGGATATTTTCATGAGTCAACTCTTGAATATAAGTACTTTGAACCTCATTGAGAACTTCTTCCATGCAATACAAATGAGCTCCCTTAATAGTTGCTAAGCGAGATAATCAATGCGCAAGCTTATTTGCACACCTATCATACCAAGCGGAAGACATCCTATCAGCATTCTGGGAGAAATCATCCACAACCATTCCTATATTGTTCTAGTTTGTAGTTTGGGAAGAAAGCAACTGAGCAAGACGTTGATTATCCGTTTCTACCTCCACCCTTTTAAGCCCAAGGTTCATCACCATTTTCAATCCCTCTCAGATCGCTAAAGCTTCAACCACGTCGGCATCAAGAACTCTCTGTATCGGCATGCAAAAAGAAAACATTACTTCCCTTGGGGGTTTCTTACCACCCTCAAACTCCACTCTTATCTTCATGAATAAAAACAACAGCATCTGTATTGATTTTAACGTTTTCATCACCTAGAGGAGGTCACAACACCAACGAGTTAATTCCTTGCCGACCCAAATGACGAACGCCAATCAAGATAGCTCGCGCGGAGTTTAAATTCTGCAAATACTAATCACAAAAATCTCAAACGCTACTCATCTTCTCTTTAAACGTACAACCACCATAATCGATATCCTTAGCCATGTAATCATTCTGTTTAGCCCAAAATTTTCAACACATCATAAAAAATTCTTTCTATTGAGTACCATCAAGCTTATCATAAAACCATAAAAAGAAATCATGAGTTTTCAAAAATGAGTCAAGAAATCCAATTCCTCCAAAAGGGGATACCTGTCACTCATCTCTAACCCACTTGCATTTTCAAAGTGCGTGGACCGACGATTCAATTTTCTTATGGCAATACATACATAACAAGCTACAATCAACTTTCCTTTTTATAAGATTAAAATTGGTTGGAATGAAATTTTAAAGCCCACCAAATAAAGAAATGTTCCTTATGTGGCACATTAGAGCTCCACACTACTTTCCACAACAGCTGCAAAATACCATCAGTTGTAGTGGATGGATAACATTTACCTTGAATTGCAAGTCAATGCGCCGACTTCACACTAAAACGACCATCTTTCTGTCACATCTTTATTACAAAACATTTTTTTTATTGTTTGCTCATCCCAACTACCATCGGGCAAAATTAGAGATTTAACACACAAAAGTGGATCAATACCCTCCCTAGTAACGAGCTTAACGAAGGAGACCATGATAATCAATTACTTTAAGAGATATTAACAGATTAACCATTCCTAATTCGCCAAAGGACTCCTTTAGCAACAAGTTCCCTACCCCCACAAGATATTCCTCTAAGTAAAAGAACAATTAGTCAAAGATTTAACATAAAAAAGAGCAAGATGAAAATATTTTGCTTGAAGAACTCGAGCCAACAAAGAATAAGATTCAGTTAGCTACTACCACCCCTATTTAGCCTGCACAACGTAATTAAATAATTCCAAGTTTCAAAACCCAAGGCCCCCTTTATTTTTAGGCATACAAGCTCTCTTCCATGCCACCTAGTGAATGCACTTCTTATCCTCATAACCTTCCACTAAAATCTAATCAAGATACGATGACCATCCACTATGAGAGATTTTGATAATTTAAAACAACTTGTAAAATAAACTGGCATAGTTTGGAGCATTGTTTTAATCAAAATTTCTTTTCCACCAGCCTAGAAATTTTTATGTTTCCACCTGAATAAAGATTTCCACAATTTATCCTTCATAAATTTAAAGGATAGTTTTTTTTGAAGCAGACAGACACTTTGGATTTCAAAATATTTCAAATAACTTTCTACCTGCTTAACCTGCGGCCTACTCAGAACCATCTCAACCGTTGAAGCACACACGTGAGGACTAAAATAGACAGTCGACTCTTTCATAATTAATTTCCCGACTAGAAATACCAGAACAAAGTCGAAGGGCTTCCTTCTTGAAATGTGGTGTCTTCTTTGGGTTAGCTTTAATAAATAGTAAACAATCAAAGCATGTGCACTATGAGCCACCTTATAACCAAATAAGCCATTTTTTCCCTCCAACCAGCTAAGAATACGAGACAACCCTTTAGTACATAAGAGAAATAGATAGGGAGATAAACAATCCCCTTGGTGCAGCCCTTTAGGCAGTCAGATATTCCCTTTACGACAACCATCAATATTACACAAATACGTAATCGAACTTACGTCTTCATAATCAAGTCAACAAAAGCAGACTCAAAGCCAAAGACACATGAACTGATTGATATAACTCCATTCAACCCTACCATATCAACCATAACATTAAGTATTATTCGATAAACAAAAGTAAATTAAAAAAAAAAAAAAAATCTAGAATGTGGTGTTCATTATTTTAGTTTTTATAAATCACCCCAAATTAAATCAATAATTTTGGAAAGTCACCAACAAATTTCAATTATTTTTATTTTCTTACAAAAAAAAAAGAAGAAAAAATCGTGTTGTTATAAAACAAAAATGATTGTGAAAACAATAGATGGTTATTTCCATGTGGTTATTGTACGATGAGCCAATACGTGTATATGGTTAGGGCCAATTGAGAACGTCCCTACCATATGTTTATTTAATTTTCATGGGGCGCCCTGCCTCTATTATGCTTTGCTCTATGTTATTAAATGCTTTATTTATACATGTGTCTTAACATCATAGGGCCTAAGTATTTTCTGTTACATATCTCACATGTTATTAACTTTTTTTTTTTTCAACTTTATTTCAATTATCATTCATCCCATTCTCTCTATCTTTTTAAATTATCTGATTACTCCATTATGTTCGTGGCTGAATCGATATTTGACTCACATTTATTTGAGAGCAATAGATAAACTCTATCATATACGAGAAACAGAAGAGTGTTAGTTTATAATTTGAAGCTTTTTGGTATAAATAAATTGTGTGGGTACACACAATTGCATGATTATGACTTCTTAACTTTCAAATCGAAGAACGCTTTTTAACCGTGGTGTTCAAAAATTAACTAAATCATAATTATTCATGATTATGTAGCTATGGGTTCAAATCTTTTGCGCTTCGAATTTTATTAATTTAAACGTTTGAATAATTATGTTGAGATTTTGAATATATACATATACTAACGCCCCTAATTATGACTATTTTTTGGATGAGGAAGGTGTTAATTTTCAAATCAATAACACTTAATTTCTTTCATTGAGCCCAAGAACTTTTTAAGACATACCATCAATTTTTTTTTTTGACAATAACCATCAAATATTATAAAATTTTGAAATATTTAACTAATTAATTTATAGCATTTTATAAACTAACATGTGTCCACATTTTCTTTTTCTCTCTACTAAACATTTTTTTTTAATTTTTTTTTTTTGAATACAAATTAACGAAGAGACTGCGAATTCTACGACACAACTGTTCTCAGCCAACCTATCACTAATCCTTTCAGTAATATCATTATTTTCTTGTCATTAACAAAATATAAATTTTAATCTAAATATTTCTTTCACTTAATCAATTGATACTTTGAGAACTCAGATAAAATTTGTATCCATTTTTAATGTAATTTTTCTTTTTGTAACCAATAAATACTTAAAAAGGAAAATAGTAACAGAACTTTGACCTTATTTTGTATTATTCAATAAAAAAAAAACATCGAGTTGGAGAGTGAGACTACAAACTCTACATAGATGATATTATTACTCTCAAATAAATTGAGAGTCAAATACCGATTTTCTTGATAGAAGTCGTGACGCTAGTATTAAACTGCATTAACACTAAATAATGAAATCATTAACCCTTTCTTAAGTGGTCCCACGTCACAATTCTTCCCCTCCCTCCAATTTTGTATTACCACACACACACACACACACATATATATATATATATATATATATATATATATAGAGAGAGAGAGAGAGAGAGAGAGAGAGAGAGAGAGAGAGAGAGA
>JBBMEG010000015.1:8292013-8312286 GCA_037832605.1 Cyclanthera cordifolia | reverse complement strand
TTTCCCTGAGCTGCGGCAGCCATGGCGGTCTATATAAGATCAATTGTTCGCGCTCTTTTTCTCTGCAACACAGAACTGCCACAGAAAACAAAGAAGCCAACTGATTCAAAAAATGGCTCTCCCTCTCTCTACCAGTTTCCTTTTTCCTTCCAAATCATTTGTATCGACTCAGAGCTTTCCACCTTTCTCCATGTCTCGCCGTTGTGCTATCTTCCCCAACGATCAAATGCCCCGGCGAATCGCTGTCCAGGCTTCTGAACCTGAGACGAACTCGATCGCGAAGCCGGTCCAGAAGCTGGGTTCTCAGAAATGGACCCTCGACAGTTGGAAGTCGAAGAAAGCTCAACAGCTTCCAGAGTATCCCGATCAAGCGGAGTTGCAGTCGGTGCTTCATACGCTTGAGGCGTTTCCCCCACTCGTCTTCGCCGGAGAGGCGAGGAGCTTGGAGGAGCATTTGGCAGAGGCTGCCATGGGGAATGCTTTTCTTCTTCAGGGTGGGGATTGTGCTGAGAGCTTTAAGGAATTTAATGGCAATAACATTCGTGATACATTTAAGGTTATTCTCCAAATGGGCGCTGTTCTGATGTTTGGAGGACAAATGCCAGTCATTAAGGTAAATGTCATTTCGTTTAATTTTTCCATTCTATTTTGAATTCGTTTTCGTCGATGATATCGGTAAAATTGATTCATGAATCTTGAAATTGGTTGTTTAGGTTGGTAGAATGGCTGGCCAGTTTGCGATGCCGAGGTCGGACTCGTTCGAAGAGAAGGATGGTGTAAAGCTACCAAGGTACAGAGGAGACAATATCAACGGGGATGCGTTTGATGAGAAATCCAGGATTCCAGATCCTCAAAGGTTGATCCGGGCTTACTGTCAATCTGCGGCGACTCTGAATCTCTTAAGGGCTTTTCCCACAGATGGTTATGCAGCAATGCAGAGGGTTACACAGTGGAACTTGGATTTTGCAGAGCACAGCGAGCAGGAAGATAGGTATTAGATTTGTTCAGTTTCATTGTCATCTTAAGCTTATTCGAATCAAATTGAGAGCGTTCCAATTAGCTAAATGAATCCCTGGCTTTTGATGATTCTTTTGTTCCTTGCCTATTCCTGCATGCAACTTTATTATCTTGGATTTCTTGTATAATTGTCCCAGCTAGCCAGTGATCATTTCCTTCAATTACGTATTCAACTTAACTTTATGCCCGGCCAATGGTCTACGTCAACCTTCTTTCTTGGGGAATTGAATGCCCTGTTTCTGATTTTGCTCATCATTCTTCATGCGCAAGATTAGAGATACGATTGCCAACAGGAGTAGTAGTTCATCGGTATTAGTGTAGATCTGATGACCAAGAGGTCACAGGTTTAAATCCCTCCACCCTAATATTGTAAACCAAAAAAACAAAAAAGATTAGAGATATGATTGACAGTAATTAGTGGGCAATTGAATATCCTTTGCTGATAAAATAGGTTCTTAATCATTTTGTACTGTGTTTCAGATACCAGGAACTGGCCCATCGAGTCGATGAGGCCCTTGGGTTCATGGCTGCTGCTGGACTCACTATTGATCACACTATCATGACTGCAACTGATTTCTGGACATCTCACGAATGCTTACTCTTGCCTTATGAGCAGTCTCTTACTCGGTTGTATTCAACTTCTGGCCTTTACTATGATTGTTCTGCTCATATGCTTTGGGTGGGCGAACGAACCAGACAATTGGATGGTGCACATGTTGAATTTTTAAGAGGAGTTGCCAATCCCTTAGGGATAAAAGTAAGTGCATCAGATTAAGCTACCAGATATGTAAACTTACTTGGTAATAAAATGCAAGTGATCCTATATTGTATCTGAAATATTAGAAAGTGTGGGCGTTCATGTCAAAGTCAATTAGTCATGAAAGGAGTAGCTCATCTTATCTTATAAGTATGCTGAAGAATCCTCGTGTTTCCAATGTGAGATAAGTACCACAAGTTGAGTATCTCCAACATGCTCCCTCAAGTTGGTGCCATATAAGAAAGACCATCTTGAATTATATCAAAATGTTTGGATCGAAATACCCGCTTTGGCTTACTCGCTTGAGTTGGATCCAGATTTTTGGATAATCAAATGTCTGCTTAAGTTTCTGTCTGCTCGGGTAGGGTCTCAGAATTTTTGGAGATTAATAATCCGGAACTCTGGTACCATATTTGATAATGTAGGGTTCTCCCTCGAAACCAATTGACAATAAAAGGAGTAGTCAATCTTATATAAATTGATATTGTCCTGAAAAAGCTTATTTTATACACTATTGGATCATATTATTTGCGTTTAATATAGATTTTAGAAGGTCCTGACTGAAAAAGTTGAACCTTGTGGTGTAGGTTAGTGATAAGATGGATCCAAGCGAGCTAGTTAAGCTCATTGAGATCCTAAATCCTCAAAACAAGCCAGGGAGGATTACAGCGATCACCAGAATGGGAGCTGAGAATATGAGAGTGAAGCTTCCTCATCTGATCAGAGCTGTTCATAAGTCTGGGAAAATTGTCACATGGGTTTCAGATCCTATGCATGGGAACACTATCAAAGCCCCCTGTGGTCTCAAGACTCGCACTTTCGACTCGATCCGGGTATGTCATTCATCTTTTATTATTTTACTACTAGACTAGATCTGGAAGGCATGATTAGTTAGAACGTTGAGCCACTGTAGAATGATATGTCCATAATTTTAGCATTGAATGAGGAAAAATAACATTGGAAAAGAGGAAAGCAAATCTGAATTCTAAATGGATACAAAAATCAATTTTTGTTTTTAAAGGCCATACTTGTAACTATGTGTTCATTATCTCACTAAACTACAACAATAAGTTGTCTGCAATTTGCAAATCTATGTTTGTTTGAAGAAAGCAAGTAATATGGAGATTGTGTTGGCAGGCCGAGGTAAGAGCATTCTTTGATGTGCACGAGCAAGAGGGCAGCTACGCTGGGGGAGTTCATTTGGAGATGACCGGGCAGAATGTGACAGAATGCATTGGTGGGTCGAGAACTGTAACATTTGACGACTTGAGCTCCCGCTACCACACCCACTGCGACCCAAGGCTCAATGCTTCCCAATCTCTTGAACTCGCCTTCGTCATCGCCGAGCGCTTCAGAAAGAGAAGGATCAAGTTGCAGAACTCCCTTCCCTCTTCTGGCCTGTAAAATGCTTTGGTAAGAGTTAAGTTTGTCCTCATAAAGAGAAGGATCAACCACTCTCTGGTTGTATGAATGATGGTAATTTATTTGTTTCTTTGGAGGTCAATTGTTTCTTGGTTGTATTATCATGAAAACTGTTGGTTTGGCTCTGGGCCCCTTATCAAGGACAGAGGTATATGAGCTGAAGAAATAGGTAAAGGTTAAAAACTATACCCTACCATTCCCATATCAAACTAAAAGTATCAGTTAACTAAATGCTTTTATTAATCACATTTCAAATAAACACATCTAAACAAATTATTGTAATCACTTAAAATAATCACTTATTTTTTATCACTCATGTTTAACTACTCATTTTTAATTATTTACTTTTAACAACTAATTTTTAATCATTTATTTTTAACTAGTTATTTTTATCCATCTATTTTTAATCACTAATTTTTAATTCCTCAAAATAATCGCTAATTATTAGGTTTATCAAACAAGTTATTATCTGTAATCCTTCTTCAAAAATTATAAATTACGAATTTTCGTGATTACATAAAAAAAATGTTCATTTTGTTGACGGGGTTGGTGATATTATGATAATAACGGAAATTACCTTTCTTTCAAAAAAAAATAACGGAAATTACCTTCTTCGGTTGGAAATTATTAGTCAATTAACAATTTTAGGTCGAGAGAAGTTGACAACTTGACTTATTGTTGTTTTGTTTGTTTTTTTAAAATACATATTTGTAATTTTTCAATAAAACTTTAAATTTGTATACTAAAAAGAGTGTAGAGAAAACCCAACTGGAAATGGAAAACTGAAAACGGTATGTAGTTAGCGACCAATGGGTATTTGTTCAATATGAAAAATTAAATCCACTATTACAGATGTCCACCGGGGACGGGTCCGAGAATGACTTGCTCATCCCATTCTCAATTTAAAAATCAATCACTCTCGAAGTTCACAGTTTTATTTTTTAATATTTTTTAATTAATAAATTCAAATAATTAAATATTTTAAAAAAATAGTCATTAAATTTCAATTATATTTTACATGTACTTTTATCAACATATATATTTTATTAAGTAATAAATATAAAGAAAAATGTTAAAAAAATGTATGTTATATATATATATAGTACAAATTGGGGAGGGGACAATAATCACTACATGAAGAACATTACTGAAGCTCAAGTCACTGATTGAGTAAATAGTACAAATTAGGGAGGGGATAATAATCACTACATAAAGAACATTACTGAAGCTCAAGTCACTGATTGAGTAGATGCTAATGCATTACTAGTGCAAGTTGAGTTATGTTTGCTTTGACAATATATATATTCGTGAATAGTTAAAATAACTTTTTGAAGGATGTCGTTAAACTTCATTTTTGTCAAGGTGTAGGATGGATAATAAAGGAGTTTCAAAGGGGTGAAACAATTGTAGTCTTCATTCTTTTGATGTATCTCGGTGTTTTGTCTATGGTCGGGCGTGGTTTTCCGTGGTGCTAACAAAAAGCTTTGATTTCAAACAAACAAATAAATAAATAAAGATGGATAATAAAAGTTTCCCAAAAACAAAAAAAAAGGACAGAAGTTGGAAAGAATAAATGGAAATGAACAAAAAAAGGAGAGGAATGGCTTTGCGTTTTTTTTTTCGAGTAGGAGAATATTAGAAGAAAAAGAATTATTTTAGCAAATTGGCCGTCAACGGCGGCGCGTCAGATTTTGTTAGTTTATTTAGTGGCCGCCGTGTGAACGGCTGTAAATTCTCCGAGCACGCGGCATGAACGCGACTCACGAAACACAGCCCAGACCAAATTGATATGCTCTGCTTAACCTTTACGCAAACATCTCAGATGCTTAATCGGCTCCATTCCTATTGATCTTCTTCCCTAGAACGGCTACAGCGACAGGCTCAAGACGAATTTGATTCTCTCCATAAAGTGATCACGAATGGAGAATTCCGAACCTCCATCAGCGGTTTACGGGTTCAAGGATCGCAGACCAGAAGCTCTGGGAGACCTCCGAATTCTTCCCGATGAAGTTATCTATACAATTTTGGAGAATCTCACTCCTCGAGATGTCTCTCGCGTTGCTTGTGTTAGCAGGTCTTATGACTATATCTCTGCTTATTGAATTGAGATTCATGCACGTTTTAGTCGTTGCATCATTCTGAAATTGGATTTGGTTTTCGATTAATTCGTATAACTTGTGCTGTAAAGTTAGAGCTGGTTTCAATGGTAGTAGTTGTTGTATGGTATTGGTATTTTCTATAGAGTTTTAAACTCTGTCTGTGACATCGTCGATACAGGATTCCGGTTAAAAATTGGTGCAGAAAGTACATTGGTTTCTTAACATCTGAATGTGAAATTTACTGGTCTTGCTGCATTGTGATTTGCTCGAAGGTTCTTAATTGAACTGATTAAAAATGGGCTTGAATAAAAACGTTTGACGCAACAGCTAGCCTAAAGGTGTTCAAGGCTAAGCTGCTAAGCAGTCAATCCATTTATCTATGAACTTGATTCCCTGCACGCTAAAATCAGTTAGAATTAGAACTCACCCAGGCATGTAACAAATTAGCGAAGGTATCTATCTTAGAAGTTAGATCATCAGCGCTAGTGGTACATGCTATTTTATCAAGTTTTAGCAAACCTTCCTATTCCACTTGTGTTCTCTACTCGAAAGATTTCAAGGACTGGCATTTGATAGATGCAACTTTATCATTTCGTATGTCATTTTTAAGTTTTAAAGACAACTATTAGTTTCTCTGGGTTATACATACCTTTTTTAGGAGAGATGCAGAGGGAAGGCTTACCCGATAGATGTTAATTTTCTTTGAATCATTAACATCTGTTTTCTTTGTAATGCAGTGTTATGTACATTTTATGCAATGAAGAACCACTCTGGATGAGTCTATGCCTTAACACTGCAAAAGGCCCATTTCAGTACCAGGGCTCCTGGAAGAAAACGGCTCTCCGTTTGTATGTTTTAGCTAATGAAATTTTGCTGTTAACCTGCTCTGCTGATTTTCCAATGAACATTTTATTCTCTCTGAACGGCACTTCTCAATCTTGCAACATTTCATCCTTTTTCATTTTTAGTTGAGGTTCATCTGATTATTTCTATTTTCTACAAAAAATTTATTTTTTGTCTAATATTGTCCTCACCTTTGCTGCAGAGAAAATGTTCCTCATGGTTATGAAGAACCCAGTAGAAAGCAATTACATTTTGATGGTAATGGTTACTTTTCTTAAGTGATTTTTTATTCCCTAGAGAGATTTTTTTTTTTCTTTTTATTATGAAATTAGGAATTTTGTTCTGATGTGCGTTTTACTGATTATTGCTAACTTATCATGGGCAGGTTTCCACTCAATATTCTTATACCGAAGATTTTATCGGTGCCATACTACACTGGATGGGTTTTATTTGGATGCTGGCAATGTGGAAAGGAGACACGATGTTTCTTTGGAAGAATTTCAAAATGAGTTTGATGGGAAGAAACCAGTATGTTTGCTTAGTTAATATCACAGCTTGTGTCATTTCTTATTGGAGCTAGATTAACTACGAACAAAATTGATCATTTTAGCCTCTGTAATTCAAATGGCCCTCGTTCCTCTTCAACATTATTGGTTCCATTTTTTTTTTTCCTTTTCCATTGGCTGAGTATTTGACACATCTAAATTGAGATGAATAGTGACCTGACCTCCACCCTTCTCTGTTACTGTAATTCAAAGGAGACTCTTTTTATTCTATATCTGTGAGTGTTCGAGTGAGCTTATGTGCATCTCAACTATTTCTTGAACTAATAAAATGTTATCAATTTTTGTATTTCAATCACGTTTTTGGCCTATTATTTTATTTTATTTTTAAACCCTAGATGCTGTAGTCCATCTTTGGCACCATTGATTTGTGATAAGCATGAAACAAAAACTCTGATCTGGGCAGTGTATCTAAGTTTAACATGTATAACTATAAGTATTGGGCATTCTAAAATTTTGAATTTTACTCCAAGATTTCTTAAAATGAAATAATTTTACCATTGTAAACCTTCAAAATACTAGAGTAAAGACCAGATCTCAATTCACAATTTAAGTGAAAACCAACTACTACAAAGCACCTGACCAACTAACAGGCTAAAATAGAAAATTGTGCATATGATGTTATTCTAATATGTGGTTTGGGGTCATGTGCTGTTTTATGCCAGATTATACTTTCTGGCTTGGTTGATACTTGGCCAGCTAGGAGTACATGGTCAATTGACCACCTATCACAAAAATATGGAGATACTGCATTTAAAATCTCTCAAAGGAGTACTAGGAAGGTCTCGATGAAATTTAAGGATTATGCGTCATACATGCAACTTCAGCACGACGAGGATCCATTGTATATATTTGATGATAAGGTAGTCATGGAAGAGGATAATAATATCTATTTGTTCCCATTTCTATTTTAATGATGTTTAAATATATATATTTATATTTTTTGTGCAGTTTGGGGAAGTTGCACCAGATTTATTAAAAGATTATGATGTGCCTCATCTATTTCATGAAGATCTTTTTGATGCATTGGATGAAGATAAACGACCTCCCTTCAGATGGCTTATCATTGGCCCAGAAAGGTCTGGAGCTTCTTGGCATGTTGACCCAGCGCTTACAAGTGCCTGGAATACTCTTTTATGTGGTCGTAAGAGGTATAACTCCTAAGCTTTAGCTACTTCAAAGAAGCACTAATCTATGCAACGTTCCTTTATTATAGATAGTGTTAAATGTACTTTTTTATAAAGATGATTTATTCTATAAATTCAGGTTTTGGATGAAACCATGACCATATCGCATTATAGAAGTTCAATATTTGGCCTGGGGCTCATTCTGTAGTATATACATATTATGGAAGGAGTTGTCAACTTGTCAGTATTATATTGTAGGAGTCCAAGATATAGTTTAAGGCTCACCAATGTCTCTCTTGGCTGTTCTGTGTTCTCTTTACTATATAGAGATGCAGATCAGTCGAGATGAAACATTAGAGATTGCCTATAATGTAAGAGGTTTAGAGCTCACTGTGAACAAAATTGTGCCATATTATAATGTAGGAAGTTGGATGTTTGATTTTCTGTGTTCCTTAATTTGCTTAACAATGCTACCGTTGAATTATTCCTAGCCTAGTTTAGACAGGTGCATAAACATTTTGGTGCCAAGAAATTGATACGGGTTTTCAGGGGAAAATTAGGCATTAGATAGAGAGGTTTCTTAAGGAGATGGTGTTTGGTGGTGACTTCGATGTTTGTAGATGGGTTAAACCCAAACCCTTAAGAGGAAGAATGATTATAAAAGCATGATAGGTTTCAATAGTCTGTCAAGAATCTTCCTTGTTGACATTCCTCTCAATAATGTGGCCTTCACTTAGTCAAACGTAAAGATCTCCCTCATATGTACTAAGATAGATTTGAGTTTTTTGGTGTCCCAGGCGTGGATTTAATTCTACTTTATGTAGGGGTCTCTCATCTTCTACAACTGCATAACATTTTTTTTATTCTGATTTCAACTTTCAAGCGGGTTTTATACCCTTAAGATTGAGAATATATGGTTGGAGCACAAAGATCTTCCCTTGGTTGACTTTAGCTGGAAGGAATTACCTAATCAGCGGTAGCTAGATTTTAATTTCATATGTAAGATGAAGCATATTGACGATCACTTCAAGAGATGGAAAAAGGAGGCCTTCAACAGTGAGAGAAAATTTTGAAGCCAAAATCAGTCAGTTGGACACACTTCAGAAGAAGCTTTCCGTTCGGAAGATGATCAAAGGGTTATGTATAAAGTGATAACGAGACCATGCTCAACTGGTTTAAGACGTGTATCCTTGATCAAAAGGTGAGTGGCTCAAATTCCTCCACATGTTAAACTTAAAAAGGGTAGGGTGATATCGTGAGATTAGAACTCCTTTTCTTTCATAATTGGCTCTCTAGCAGGAAAAGAATCATTGTTTTATTGCGTGAAGAGGATGGGAGCCTCCTTGTAAATGAGAATGAGATTATAGAAGTAGTCAATTTTTTTGAAGACTCTTGAGATAGAATGAGATTGTAGAAGAAGCTTTTAGAAGAGAATGATGGAATCTTGGAAGCCATCAAATATAGTGGCCCCCATAAATCTTCCAGTACCTGGTGAATTTTTTTAACATTTCCATGATGATTGATATGCCAATTGTTGAAGCTTTAAGCAAAGCAATTAATGATGAACGCATGCTCAATCCATTTATTCAGACAAGGCCTTGTTAAGGTGTGTAGATAAGGAGGTAGAGGCAACTATGGCAGAGATTTCTCTCTCACGTTCAGAATATTGAGTGATTGTAAGCTTGGAAACCATAGGTCATTCCTTGCACTAGGGAACTTCCTTTTGAAGCTTGTTGATTGTTTTGGCTTGGATGCTTTAGTAGCAGTATCTCTGTCCTTGACTACCTTGTTTGGATTAGTGGTCTGTGATATTGCAGAGGGCAGGCTTGTTAAATCTCAATATTCTGGAGATTAATTCATCATCTTGTCATGAAACATAAGATTACCGCTATTCACATGGCTTCCAATTGTTGATGCTACCTTGCATTTTCTACTCGTCAGTAATGTGTCAAGAAAGGATAATGTGTAATGAAAATCCGTTCTTTCTTAACAGTTGCCATGAGTCATACATTATTGTTGAATCATTGTTAAATGACCAACCAACCTAAACGGTAAGTTGATAGGTTGGGGTAAATTTAGTTATACAACCCACAATTATCTATCACCTGTTATGTTTTTTATGTTCAGAATAATTATTGCGATATCTCATTTAACCTCTAAAGATTCTGCGTTGTACTTCTTTTGTGTATATGTATATGAAAACTTGTGATGATTTACTCCTACATTTCATTAATATTATGAATTGATCCATACAAAGCAGTATAACAATGTTTGAACAGGTGGGCACTGTACCCTCCAGGTAAAGTTCCTCTAGGCGTTACAGTTCATGTTAACGAGGAAGATGGTGATGTCAATATTGAAACTCCAACTTCGCTGCAGGTATATTGTCTGAAGTTGCTTTTCTAATGTTTTATATTAATTTCTGCATGTATAAACATATTACTTAGGTGGTCGTAAAGTCACTCCTTCCTTTCTGTGTATTTCATTCAATAAATGAAATCACCATATATTCTTCTAAAAATAAATAAATAATATATTATTGTTTATGTAGTGGTGGCTCGATTTTTATCCACTTCTTGCTGATGAAGATAAGCCTATTGAATGCACCCAACTTCCAGGAGAGACAATCTATGTTCCAAGTGGTTGGTGGCACTGTGTTCTTAATCTAGAACCAACAATTGCTGTCACACAGAATTTTGTAAACTTCAACAACTTTGAATTTGTATGCTTGGATATGGCACCTGGTTATCGTCACAAGGGTGTTTGTCGTGCTGGATTCCTTGCGCTTGATGAAAATGGATTTGAAGACTCTGAAACTCATATTCCTTGTCATGAAGGTAGTTTGAGTGATTTTGACCATGAAAGGAAAGAGAAAAGGATCAAGGTGCACAAATGTGATGATGATGCAACTCATGAAAATACAAGTGGTGTCTCTAAATTCTATAATTTGTGGAAGAAAGGTTTTTCTTATGATGTAGAATTCTTGGCCTCGTTTTTGGACAAGGACAGAGATCACTATAATTCTCCATGGAGCCCAGGCAACTGCATTGGACAACGGGAATTGAGGGAATGGTTGTTCAAGCTCTGGTGTGAGAAACCAGCAATGAGAGAGCTAATATGGAAGGTACATTTCTTTTGTGGCTGTCCACCATTCACCATGATAAGTATCATTTTTATTGTATTTATAATAATAATTTATCTTGTAATTAAGTTGGCTAGGATGGTTATGTAAGTTGTAGGAGATCCAATTTTAGCGACAATGTTCTCCTCTCTGATCCACTCGTGAGTTTATTATGTGAGGCTTCTATTCACTTGATGGAATTTCTTCCTTAATATTATGAACCTTGATGGACAACAAACTTTCTTATATAGAACTTTTTAAGATTAGAGGAACTTTTTTTTTTCTTCACTCCATTGTTTTTATGTTAGCATAACATGTCACGGACAAACCAGTCATGGTCAATGCACTTGTGACAACTTTGTTTCTTTCATCTTAACTATAAAGTTGAAACCTTTGTTTTATAATCTGTTTGCATTACTCTTAACTCCCTTTTCAAGCGAACTATGATGATAACATTGTTGAGATTTAACTTGGTATCTATGACTTTAATGCCAGTTTAATTTTTACTACTCACCTATCTCAACAATTAAAAAAGGATAATTTAGGATGACTTCATTTAATTTATTCTTAACAAAATTGAAAGTTATTAATTACTTTGAAATGTGCAGGGAGCATGTCTTGCTTTAAATGCTGGAAAATGGTTAAAATGCCTCGAAGAAATTTGTGTCTTTCATGATATGTCTCCTCCCTCAGACGATAAGCGACTTCCTGTTGGCATGGGTAGTAATCCTGTAAGTGTTTTCAACTTTTTTTTACTATTCTGTATATTGCGTCAAACTAATGATGTTTTCTGGGAGGACAAAGTTCCTTTAAAAAAATTGTACTTTTTTCTGCCTCTAGGTTTATCTCATGGATGATCGTGTAGTAAAGATATATATCGAAGAAGGTGTTGAAGCTTCACTGTACAGTTTAGGCACTGAGGTAGGCGTTGAACATTCATTTTTATCTTAAAATATTATCTTTGCTTACATCTAACTTCTGTGCTGCATACTCTACAGCTTGAGTTCTATAATCTACTATGTAAAGACACTTCTCCACTGAAAAATCACATTCCTGAAATCTTAGCATCTGGGATTCTGTATCTTGAAAGTGGAGCTTACAAAATTGTGCCTTGGGATGGCAAAAAAATTCCAGATGTGATTGCCAAGTGCAACCTGATTCCAGAGATGTCCCATACAAATGATTTTCCTTTTGGTGTATGGAGCAAGAAGCAATTTGAATTCAGAAAAGCTGGCCTATCAATGTATGAACCTGTTGAACCTGCTGGACCAAAAAATATATGGCCATATATCATTATGAAGCGATGTCAAGGGAAAATGTTTGCTCAATTGTAAGACCATCAACTTCTTGTTTAATTTCAAATTCTCATTTTATTTTCAAAATGATACACTTCAATTAGTCTTGAATAATTGTTGGTATTTTTGCAGACGAGATTCATTATCATGGGATGATGCTTTAAACTTAGCTTCCTTTTTGGGGGAGCAGTTGCGCAATCTTCATCTCATACCTCATCCACCTTTTAATAGTTCAATTTTGTCAACTAGTTGTACATTTGAGGCTATTCCTGATGTCACAAAAATTCCTTCCAAGTGGGATGTTTTAATTAAAACTTTAAATAAGAAGAGGCAGGGCATTTCAGAGCACCTGAAGAAATGGTACGTCTCCTTGTGGCACATGAATAATTTGTTTACATTCTTTATTAATTGGCAATCACACATTGATCAAATGTTCATTTCATAAAAAGTTTTCATGTGAGATTGGTGCTCAGTTAAATATTATATGCAATCAATGCAGGTGTGATCACACTGAATGATCCTTAAATTTGCAATTAAATGTTCAAGTACTTGAGTAGGGATTCAATTAGATGTTTTGATTTCAAAGCTCTTGGAATTACCCGCTAGAGATTAGTGTGCAGTTAAATATAAACAAGTAGTTTAACTTTTTGAATTGCCATGATAGCATCTATCAAGGGTCCCCTCTCTTAAGAGTCAATGATCATTATACTTGTTTTATTAATGGAATTGAAGAGTACATTATATAGGCTAGGGAAAGCTAACCAACAACCACCCCATTGTAACTTTCTAACTAACAATGATTCTCCTAATAGGATCCTATCAATACCCTTCCATTTAAAGCACCTTGTCCTCAAGGTGGGTATACAAAAAAAATTGAAACAAACAATTATAAAGCACAAAAAAATAAAATTCCAGCATTGTGTTGAAGAAGTAGCCGGTCGTCAAAGCCGCAGCCGCCCGTCGCCGTCGTCTCTGCCGCCAATGGACCTCCGTTTCCGACCAGCAATTCATTCGTGGAAGGCGTAACCACCCATGTTTTCGGTTTCTCCTTTTTCGAACTAAATTTCTTGAACCCACCCTTGACCAATGCTTTGGGTTTTACTTCCTCGAGCAATCGATCCATCTCCTTGTCGTAGTATTTGTTTTCATCAAAAAACATTTTTGATTATCTAACGCTTAGATTCTTTTCTTGGTCCCTCACCTTCGCCCGAGCCAAGAACAGACAACATCTTGATTTCTTCTTTGGTTGAGCCACGGGATGTCGACGTTTTCCCATCCTTCGCATTTGTCTTCTCTTCTCCCGCTGTTTTTTCTTCGGTTTGGGTCGAAATCGCCATTATTGCCGCTTCTTGATTTCAAGATTTGAAGTTGCTTCACCTTTCTTGACTTCTTTCTTCTTCGGTCCCGACATTGGATGTCGACTCTTCCCTTTCTTCATCTTCTTGTGTCTTCTTTTCATCAATTCCTCCTTTTCTCGTTGATTTTGATCGTTTCTTGATCTAATCGATGTCGCCATAACTTAAAAATGCATTTTTCGGTTGCTCGAATTTGATCTCGTATCTTCCTTCTTTCCCTTTTCCTCTTACGAACCTCTTTCATTTCTATTGCGTATTTCCCTCCTTTGTTTCCATGCCTTTGTGTTCTCTTCGGCCAATCTTGCATTCTCTAATCTTTTTTCTTCTTGCTCCTTTGCGTTTCTCTCATCCCATCTTGTGAACAACGTCTCCATACGCTCTGCAAGCTCTCCCCTATCCATGTTAACCGTCACCACGAATCGTGGCTCTGATACCAATTGATAGCATCTATCAAGGGTCCCCTCTCTCAAGGGTCAATGATCATTATACTTGTTTTATTAATGGAAATGAAGAGTACATTATATAGGCTAGAGAAAGCTAACCAATTAACCACCTCATTGTAACTTCCTAACTAACAATGACTCCTAATAGGATCCTATCATACTAATGGAGGGCGGGAAATCAAAAAACCTGCATTTTGGATTGATTACATTTTGTATCTATGTTGGAAAGTTGGCTTGTGTGACTCTCTTTATGTAGTTTTCCATCTTCATCTTTGTTACTTGTTAGGCTTTCTAGTTTATACTTTCATATGAATGCAATCTGAAGTTGCATATATTTGTAACGGTGTTCCCTCTTGTTGTACTGCACTGCTTCATTTTTCTATACGCATATCTTTATACATCTGCATCTGAGAGCATGAATTCTCAACTTCAGAAGATGTGTGTCTACCTAAAATAACTAGTAACAAGAAACAATCTTTCATCGGATGTGAAAAGAGACTGATGCTTTAAAAAAAAGCAACTCTACAAGGGAGTGAAAAGGAAAAAAAACAACAATGGACAGTAAAATAACAAAAACAAAAGTACAACTAAACATAAATAAATTGGTTGTGAAGTTAAGTGAGTTCATTTTCGACCGGATTGGCTACAAAGTTGGAGATGGGAAAAAGCATCTTTTTTAGAAAAGTACATGGATCAAAGGTGAACCGTTATACAAACTTTATCCTCAAGGATGCATCGAGATGGAATCGTGAAATGAGGAGCATAAATATTGGAACTTGAGACTGAACAAATTATCAAAATTAAATTGACCGTTCTAAAATGATTATGTGCCTAAGAATCTATAAAAGAAAACATGTAATCTAAATGGTTGATTAAAGCAATGCCTCGAACCAAGTCTAAGTAGTATAAGTAGTAATAGTTCATATTACTATGGTTCAAACTCTTATATTTTAAAGAACTGAAACAAATTAATATCATTCTTCTAGTTATTCTATGAGGCGTAAGAACTTTAAACCTCAATACATTATCATAGAGGCAGAAGCCTCTCTTGTGTGAGGCGTAAGTCTCTTATCATCCTAGAAAAGCGTAAGACTCGAGGCTAAAAGTTAGAGCCGCCTCAAGGCGTAAGTCTCAATAGCCTTTTAAAACATAAGATGAAAAGATATAATTTATCCCCCTAAACCAGTCATTTAAATTTTGTAGGGGAAATTCTATCCCACGATCGCTGGTTGAGAAAGTTGATGAATATTTACCAGATGACATGGCAAAGCTGCTCGATGCAACTGAGGTTTGCTTTACTTTTTTTTTTTTTTTTTTTTGGTCCTTTTGTAAGTATTTTTTATTTTTGGACAAGAAATATTGTACTGATAGATCAATCGGCCAGAAGTACAAAGATGAAAATCCACCACCACACAGTATGAAGAAAAGAAGATTGGCTTGAATAAAAAAAGGACCTTAATTAAAGGTTAATAATTAAAATACTAAAAAGAAAAATATGGCTTAGAATTCCATCCAAATAGAATCAAGGATGAGAATCAAGTTCTCAATATGTGCTTGTCATCGTCACAAACTTGTAACAAAGTTCTCTCAAGCCAAAAATAAAAAACCCCAGCAAGTTTATGGTAGCTTGACCTTAGCTTTTCCTTTGAAATAATATTTTTGAAAACTTGCTCCAAGATGGTTTAGTTCTTACGTGGCCAGCCCCATTTGATCTTTCTGGGTCTTTGTCATTGTATTTTAAAAATAAGAGTGGCCTTTGTCATTGTTGGTGCACTACACGCTTCAAGGGGGTTAGGGAATATCTAGATTTGAATTCCATTAAAAGGGTTAGTTTTTCTAAAAGCTGGTCCAATACTTTCTTGTTTTCTTTGAATTAAAAAAAATCATTTATGATGAAATAAAGAAGAGAACTCGGGCCACGTAAAGGTGATTATGAGAAAGATCTCTAATTGGAGATGAAAAAGGATAAACTAAAAGACTCAAGGGTAAGCATGTTTGCATCATAAAAAACATTAGTAAGCACGTATCAATCCAACAATCAAAGTTTAAATGAACATCTCTGATAATTCTTCCGTTCTACTCAAACCAAAGATTCCACGAGAACACTCAGAACGATCAACAACCAAATTGTCTTCTTAGGCCCTTAAAAGATTTCCAACCAAAGGCAGTAGATTGAAAAAGAAAATGTTGTGAGAAAGAGGCACTAGCTTCTACATAAGACTCCATAACGGCCATGGAAGCCAATAAATAATACATTTTGAATTGGATTTGCACATAATGCACTAGGTGATAGATAATAACATGTGAGACAGTTTTCTTTTCAAATCAATCATGTGTCAAATAGATCTCGATCTGAGTTCCTAAAGAAATATTTTAATCTTATTTGGATAGGGATCCTTTCGGATGACTGAGCAAATATCTCTTAGGCCCAGATTAGGAAACCGTAGTAAGCCCTATATAAGAGATTTTACAGAAAAAATGTCTGAAGGTTCTAATGGCTAGACCAAGCAATTTGGCGAATGTGACAATGAACTGGCGATAGTAAGTTAGAGAGAAAAGCTCACTTATTTGTTTTCAAATCTGTCAAAGTCAATTCAGAATGACTTTGACCTAAAACTGCAAGGATTTATTGTGGATTAATTCTGGATGATTATATTCAAATGATTATCAAACAAAGTCTAAATAGTTTTGTATGAGGTCTAACCAGTCTCCTTGGAATATACTCTACAAGAAGGGGCTGTTAACCTTCCATCATAACATTGAGGCCCTGAGGAATGAAATCTCAAGAAGAGAGGAACTGTCAAAATAGAGTTGAGCATAGAATTGGGTTATTTTATGCCAAATTCTATTTTGTTTGATTTGTTATTCTTCATATTATGATTAGCTTTTGATTATTTTTTTTTCATTTCAGAATGAAAATGACCTCAAAGACGGCAAGGGTTTATCGTGGATTCATTCTGATATCATGGATGATAATATTCAAATGGTACCAAGTTTAGATAAGTCGTGCTCAAGGGAAAATGCTGGAGATAATAACCTGTCTAGCAATGGATCTAAGAACGGCTGGAATGACATTGAAGAAAGTGAATCTTGGTGTCCGAGTTACATACTTGATTTTAGCAATTTGTCAATAGGTTCGGTTTTCTTTCTTTCCAGTAACATTACATTACATGGTTCATTAAAAATATAATATGGCTCTGAAGCAGTGTTATGCCTTGGTAATTTACATTTTTCATTGGTTAAAATACTATTTTGGTCCCTAGGCTTTCAAAAGACCGATTTTAGTTCCTTGACTTTCAACTTTGTACAATTTGGTCCTTGGACTTTCAAGTTTAGTACATTTTGATTCTTGAACTTTGATATGTTCAATTTTAGTCTGAATTTTCAAAATAAATTAAAATTGGCCCTTGTTGAAATTTATTTTTGTTCATTTTTCTTTAAAGAATTATCATCTCTATAAATTTTATATAGATATGTTCACATGTTTTATTTACTTATATTAAAATTATTAATATTAAATTAACCAATTTCAATAAATATTAACTTCAATTTTATCATAGGGACCAATTTTAAATATTTTTTAAGTCAAGGGACTAAAATTGGACTTTTAAAAGTTTAAAGACCAAAATAGAACAAAGCTCAAAGTCTACGGACTAAAGTGGCATTTTGACCTTTTTCATTTTATTTTGGATTTTATAAATACATGGATCATGAAGTAAAAATCCCATGTTCTTTTTTGTTAGTAGTGTAAAGTCAGTCTTAGAGCCGAAGGTGTGCCGTCCCTATAGCTTTGAGACTCGTGACACTTGTTTCGTGATTTCATTAACAATTATTTTCTTCCCTTGAACGAAGCTTGCAATCAGGCACTTCTTTGATCCTATAGTGGTTAAGAAGTCATTAAAAGGTGAAACAAGTCATGTAAATAGGACAATGATAAAAATCATTTTGTTTTTCTTTCGCAGATGACCCAATCTGTGACTTGATTCCTATATACCTTGATGTATTTAGAGGAAACTCAAATCTTCTTCAGCAGTTCTTGGAAAGCTATAAACTTCCTCTGGTTAGAAGATTGCAAAATTTTGATTCTGATGACAAGTTACAAAGACTTTCATATCGTATCATGTAAGTCAATGGATGCATTTACAATGCACGTCCATATTTTCTCTCTACTTCTTCATATTGTTTGTAGATGCATTGTTTGCACGTGGTGGATTCAAAAGCTTGTTAATGTTGACAATCAAATTCAATTTTACCTACGTTAATGCTAAACAAGAAATACGAAGTTCGATAATAGTAAAGGTGTCATGAAAAGTTGCCTTGATTTTAAAATTCTTAACTGTTTTCACCTGGTAGACCTCCATGATATGACAATAGTTGTAACTGTGATTACAGCATGGGTAAATATTGAGGAACAAATGAAGTTTTAGGGCATGTTTGGTGGGGTGGAAAGGGATGGGAAGGGATCTCTTCCCATCATTTGGCTCACCGAGTTGCATCCTATTAATCACTAATTTCTTCCTACTTTCCTTCATTTATCTCTTTCTTTCTCTTTCCTTCCCTTCTACCGTAGCCAAACATGCTTGGATGTGAATAGCCCAGATGTGAACAGCCTACAGAATTTGGCTATTCTACATGGGTGAATACGTTGTTAGTGTCTTCCTTCGCTCATCAGAAGATAGGGAAAGAAAACAGGTTAACAAAATAATCACTTGATTTTGAGCAACTTTTCACTTTGAGTGCCCCTCCATGACACCATCTTCTTGATGAAAGATTTGGGCATTTTTCAAATCTCAACCGCGGTAAAGCTCACTCTGTTTTTCAGACATAATTTCTAAGTGGCCTACTTGTTTGTTGGATAATGAAAGAAAATGAAAGGCATCTCAAACTATAGCAAGGTCTACATTGTTTATGTTTATTCGACCATTATAGGTTGGACTAGTGATCAAAGAGGGTCTATTTACCTAAGAATTAGTTTCTTACGAGCTTCTTTGGCAGCCAAATGTTGTAAGGTTAGGTGATCTGTTACCTGAAAATAGTCGAGATGCACATAAGTTGGCTTAGATACCACAATTATTTTTAAAGAAAAACAAACAGAAAATCTGGCATCAATAAACCATTCAGTAGTTTTTTTGCAGTTGAAATTTTAAAGTTATGGATGTTAATACGGTCATTTATCTGTAGGTGCTACTGCATCTTGCATGAAGACAATATCTTGGGTGCCATCTGCAGCATATGGAAGCAACTGAAAACGGCCAATTCTTGGGAAGAAGTTGAGCTAACAGTATGGGGAGGATTAAATAGCTATAAGGGTCTTGCTTGATCCTTTTCTGGAAACCTAAAGTTAAAAAGACTGACCTGCATGTATGGAAACTGCTTAAAACTAAAGATTGGATATACACGGGAAAAGGCGGTAACCTGTCGTCAGTAAGGTATGGGATATACATTATTGAATATTAACATCTGCATCTGGGAGCTCTATCAAATTCATTTTAGAATTAATTATTGGAAAACTGAAGACTTGTCTCGACGAAGAACAACAAAGCGGATGTTTTACTTGTACAAAACATTCAATCGAATATATTAAAATTCAGTTGTCTTGATAGTTATAACTTATATTCACATGGTCATGTCAGCTATATAATGCAAACATTTCTTAGCCTTCATATTCATTATTCAATGTAAAAAAATGAAAAAATACAAATAAAATAAAACTTGTTGATGAACAAGGGGAGAATCTTTTGTTGAAGTCATAAGAGTAGAGAGGCTTTGTTTTAGAGGGCCAATTTAGTGAGGAGAGATTAAGAGGAAGGGAAAGTCAGAATGATATTTGCAGTAGTTAGAAATTCTGACTTTGAATTGGAGCCCTCTGCAGTATATTCAACAACAGTTTTCTGCAAAAATGTTTTGGTCTTAAGTGTTTACTTCCGTTTGTTGTCTCTTTTGCTGCTGCTCTTTTTCATATACAATATCAGAAGCTGAATATATTTGGTTAGTCTGATCAGTTTGTATAAGGCTGTGTTTGGGCCCCCGATATGTAGACAGACGGGTGGGTTATGAGAACTCAACCAGTGTTTGGGGCCTGTTTAAATAAGCGTCAATACTTAACTACCGCCGCCGCAGGTTAAGGTGAAACGACGCCACTAATTATGCTGAAAACTGTCTTCTCCCCATTTACTATTTCGATGGATTTTATTTTCTTCCTCTGGTCTAAATTGCTAAAAGTTTGGAGTG
>JBBMEG010000015.1:8256338-8291913 GCA_037832605.1 Cyclanthera cordifolia | reverse complement strand
TCAGAATTTTTAAATTGCAGCGGAGGAAGGGATGAAGAACAAATAATGTTACCACAATTATTTAGACAATTAATTTACTTTGATCAGTTGCGCAGGTCACGGTTCGAGATTTGTAACCTCCTCTTACTATTGCTTTTTTATTTTTAAATTTTGGTATATATATATATATATAAAAACGGTAATTGAGGTTATCTTATTTACAAAATTTTAGAAAATTAAAATAAAATCTACGATAACATTACCTACTTAGGTGGCTCAATAAATGACAAAATTTTTAGTTTGATTTTTTATTTTGATTTCAATAATTTTTTGTTTCATTTGTTTGATATCATTTTCAATTTGATTATAAAAATTTGTATTCTACGTACAAAAAGAATAATACATTTCATAAATCACAATATTTACAATATTTTTAGTTCATATTTTATCTATAAAATTTTTTTCTTTCATTAGACCTCATACCAATATATATATATATATATATATATATATATATATGTGTATATATATATATATATATTTTTTCTTAATATTTATATGTTCAATTTGATTTTATCAATTTTTGATTAATACTTTGATGAATCTCTATCGGGCACACATACACGTGTGTGTATATATCCCAAATAATTAATACGCAATTTCTCAATACATTTAAATATTACTACATTTGAATATTATAAGAAAAACATTAATCATTAATTTTATAACTACATTTACTACTTTCTTTTTTTTTATTGTTTTATTTGAAACTATTTTTTAAAGTAGACTACGAATTGTCATTTGTCAAAAGAACTAAATGTCAATAAATAGATGTCTAAAGGGCAAGTTAGAAGTTGATTAAAAAATAATCAAAAAAAAAAAAGACTTTTCGAACTTATTCAAAATTTCACAAATTAAACAAGATATAAAATTTTAACGTTGCACTGTCGTAAACCTTTTGTAAACAAGAAAATCAGTTCAGAGATTAGTAACCGAAATAATTAGAAATTCAAATAATTTAAAACAATGGAATGCGACCTGACATCATAAACCAAAAATGACCATCCTTTTTGTAAACAAGGATGTGTGTATGGGTAAATTTATTAGATTAATAAATATATAACCTAAACAAAAGAAACCAATCATAGATATGATCTTATACTAACCTGACATCATGCACTCAACATAACTATAAAATTGAAAACATAGTTAAATTAGTCACAGCTAAAAATGACTTAGTTTCAAAATTCCTCAACTAATCATAAAATATCAAGTAATGATTGTCAATCGAGAAGCAAAAAATAACAAAACATTCTAGATGTGTCACAAGCAAAACAGCCGCAACAAGTAGATTCTTTTAAAAAGCAAAACAAGATGATGGCAAAAAAAAGATAGCAGACAGAACCTTGGACACATAAATAATTATGTGTACAAACTAAGCAGCAATGGATGGCTTTGAAGCAGCAGAGAGCCTGGACCTCTTCTTGGCCAAACTCTCACTGCGCCGTTCTCTTTGCTCCTTCAACCTGGAGGCAAGGAGTTTCTGATACTCGGCAGCCTCCGACTTTGCCTTTGCGATTCTCTTCTTCTTCTCGGCAATTCTACCTCGCTTCCTCTGCAATGTCAGTGGGGTAACCAACCTCTGAATTTTAGGGGCTTTGCTAACCTTTTTGCCTGCAAATCAAATAAAACATCAGAAACTCAATTCCACAATAAATGGAACTGAAAATACTTTCTTTAAAATGAGTCTGGAACTGATCCAGCTTTTTAGTAATGAGATTTCTAGCCTTTAAGGTGTGCAAAACAATATTGAACAAGGTAATCCCATGTCAACTGAAGGTTCGACTAGAAATGTTGGTGTACTATATATATAGAAAGCATAGTTAAATGAAGTCATAGACATCCATCCTACTCTATCAAAAAGTGTCAAATCTCAACCGAAACTTGGAAGTGTTGGAAAATGACGGACCCTTTGGGACCTTATCGCCCAGACAATTTATAAACCCAGAACTGTCTTAATTTGTAATGACAGGATTAACACTCACTAAAGTAAAAGCAAGACATACCAGATTTGGTGGTGAATGTTCTACGGTATGTGTTAACATACTTTCGAACATCATCCTCCTTAGACAGATTGAAAAGCTTGCGGATCTTGGAAGCCCTCTTGGGACCCCTCATTCTTGGTTTCTCAGTGTCTGTCAAGCCAGGAAGATCATTATCTCCCTTTTTAACAATTACCAGATTCAGAACAGAAAGGTCTTGGCTGACAATGCAACCACGCACAGATTTCCTCCTACGTTCTCCATTGCGCCTTCCATAACCTCGGAAGCAAGGGGTACCTGACCAGAAACATCAGGCAAGAAATTGTAAGTTACTTAGACAATGCAATGAATCATTGAACGAACAATAGATGACAGATTTCCATTCAGTGAGTTAGCCATCACATCTAGCATAAACCAATACCACAAACCTCTGTGTAGCAAGAGACGGACACGGCCAGGGGTCAACACTCCCTGCTTCATTGGGAATCCCTGCTTGTCACAACCTCCCATAATCTTGAAAACATAGCCCTTGAATTCCTGAGTAGAGGAAATTTCTCAAATCAGTGAACTCAACTTTTTCCACCCAACAAACAATCCCTTTCTATCTCACAACCTACACGAACTTCCCAGATTCATTCCCCGCCCCTTCAATTCACACTCACAAACAAAGCTGAACCAAGAAAATCTTACGGGAGGTATATAAATTATATATACAAGTGTTTGTTTATCATTGATTACTATAAACTGTGCTTAATTGCAGTTTTCAAATTCAAAAGAACTAAGTTGTAAGAATAGCTAGGGTAGTAGGCTTCCATAAGTTAGCAACAGATCTGATCTGGACTGGAGATTGGAGAAGGGTTTTAGTTCTGGCTTTCGGAAAAAAAGCTAGGTCTAGTTCTGTCCTCAGTTGAATATAATTTTGAGATTTGGGTAATATATATTAATGAATAAACAATGTTTAGAGAACCCAAACACTGAAATTAATGTATTGTCTGTCATTTTATGGGCAGAGAAAGGGTCTTAAATTCCTCAAATCAGTAAACTCAACTACAGAACCTACGAATAAAGATTGTATTTAATAAACGACATAAAACCACACATACCTCTCCGAGGGAATCTCCACTGACCTCCTGAGAGATCCTCTTGTCAAAGAAAGCACGGCTAAACCAATACAATGGATTATATTAGTCATGCAGAAATTCATTTAAACTAGGGTAACTCAGATGACAACAAAACAAGCAAAAAGGGAATTGCTAAGGTCTGTTTGCTAATTCGAAACTAAACATTGATCATCGCACATACACACACAGTTTACAATAATCAGTTTATTTCAATTAAGAAGATAAGTAACAAGAAGCTAAATACTTCGGTTTGCAAATACAAACTTCCACAAGACCAATCGATTAAGTTAACGATATGAAATTCAAATGAAGACGGGAAGTATAATTGATCTATACGGAATGCGTATTCGTGGTTATAACAACAAAATTAAAAGAATATGGGGATTCGAAAGCTAACAGTTTCTGGTCATCGTCGATTTCAAGCTTCTTCTGGCATCCAGTGGTCGGATTCGCGATATTGAACTGAAAAACAAGAAACCAAAGTTAGCATTCAGCGAAACATAAAGAACATGTTCAGAAAGAAAAATCTCGGACCTTCATCTTGGAGAGCTAAGCTTGTAGCAGGCGCTGCCGGAAAGAGAGACGAACAGAGGAGAGTGAAGGCCTTCGGGTTAGGGTTTTGAAACTAGGCAGAAGGAAATATATATATATGCACAGCTGTAACGTTTTAATATTGAATCATTGTATTGGGCCTTGTCAATTTAGGCTAACCACGACTATTGTATCTTTTAATTGGGCCTCATATATTTGGACTACCAAAGCCTGAACACAAATCGTTTACTAGCCGAGCCCACTAAAATCTTTTCAAACTATTTTTTCTTTCAAAATAATATTGTTTTCTTTTTCGTTTTCCAACATAAGAGATTGGATGCCTTCAAGTTAGGGGTATTTGGATTAATAATTATATGAGTGGTTATTGACTAAAATATCTCGAAATACCCAGACAAGGCCAAAGTTTCTCCAAAGGTCGGCCAAGGGAGGTATTGACCCCTAAAGGAGAAAGCCGTGGAGGTCATGGCTCCCCTAAGAGCTGGTCGTGTCCAAGTGACAACAGGATCCGCCCCCCGATAATGTTCAATAGTTACATCGAAGATGAACACCCTGGGGGCAAACCATGGAGGTTATTTTGACCGAGTCCAAAACTGATATCTGAGGGGTGGGCGAAGGCGAATACACCATAAAGGGGAAAGCCGTGGAGGTCAGGGCTCCCTTAAGAGCGGGTCGAGTCCAAGTGACAATTGGATCCGTTTAAGGTTAGGAGTTACGCCGAAGGTGAACACCCCCTTAAAGGGGCAAGCCATAAAGGTCATTATTGACCGAGTCAAAAGTCGATCCCTGAATAGACGGTCGAAGGTAAGGAAATTCATGGACGTCACGACTCCCCTAAGAGCCAACTCAGTCCAAGTAACATCTTTAAGTCGTTGCACCCCTAAAAGGTAATGTTATGGAGTTACACCAAGAAGGCTCGCACCCTTAAAGGGTTGTCCTTAGCAGTGAGGACCTACAAAGGTTAACTGAGTCCAAGTAACCCCTGAGATAATACCGTCACGCCTCTTTAGTGTAATGGTCGGGGGTTACGCTAATATTCATTCCCGGCTTAATGGCTGACACTACAAACGACTAACCATTAAGTGACCTGCAACAATTACAATTTTGACTGCTATAAAATGTCAAGTCATCCTCCATTTGAATCAGGTATGGATTAAGCTGAAATAAACTCATAATCCATGTAAGCTAATCATACGATCTCAAGCTATCTCTAGACTATCCTATAATACATTACTAACTTAGGCATCCAAGGTCTTGTGTCTCACACCGCACCGGTTTGCCTACTTTTTGTTGTTTTGCAGACAAATTCGTCATCGGTAAAGAAATTGTATCGTTGATTCGAGTTTATCATTTTTTGACATCAACATGAGCGATGAGAAACAAGAGGTTATTTTGAGTGATTTTAAAATATAAATCATGTAATAGCTTGTTTGATGAAGTTTCAAAAAGTGATTATAAAAACTCACTTTTAATAACTCGATACATAGTTATTAGAAAACCAACGGTTATTGTGAGCGCTTTTATTTTATTTGATAAATGACCACTCATAGCCTACGGTCCAAGGAAGGTACTAATTATACTAGGTTGTGTTGGCATATGCGCTCTACAACATCGAAATATAATTTAACGGCCAAATGTTCAAATATTTGAAGTGTTTTCGATTTTAAGCGTTTCTTCAAAATATTCAAAATAAATTATCATTCAAAATATTAATTTGAAATTATCTTAAAAATTCAATTCAAATAAAATTTCAACTATGATCATTACTTCTAAATAATTAAAATAAACTATCATTATAAATACTCTAAACTACCCTCAAACAAACTTTTGTTTTGGTGCAGTTTTTAAAAGTATTTATAAAGTGGATTAATTTTATTTTGACTTTATATATATATTTATTAAAAAAAAAGCGAGTTGCAAAAAAAAAAAAACGGTTTTTTTAATTTAAATTAGTTTATTCATATACATACAGACAAAATTGAGGAATCGAAGGGCTGAGATTGAATCGCTAAAGTCTCTCTCCATCTCAACCGCAATTATCGGTCCACTTCTCCTCAAAAAGGCCCTACATTCGGCCCTAAAAAACCCACCTCCTCCACTCCCCGTCTTCCTCTCTTCATTTCACATTTTGATCCCAAAATCAACCAGTCCTCAGATCCAATCTCCATTCCCCTGCAATGGCTTCCTCTGTTCGTGAGGAGAATGTTTACATGGCCAAGCTCGCCGAGCAGGCCGAGCGATACGAGGAGATGGTCGAGTTCATGGAGAAGGTTTCCGCTTCACTCGACAAAGAGGAACTCACAGTCGAGGAGAGAAACCTTCTATCCGTTGCTTACAAGAACGTCATCGGCGCTCGCAGAGCTTCATGGCGTATAATTTCATCCATTGAGCAGAAGGAAGAGAGCCGAGGCAACGACGACCATGTCTCTGTCATTCGTGATTATAGATCCAAAATCGAGGCCGAGCTCTCCAATATCTGCGATGGAATCCTGAAACTCCTCGATTCCAGACTCATTCCTTCCGCAGCATCTGGAGATTCTAAGGTTTTTTACCTCAAAATGAAGGGTGATTATCATCGATATCTTGCCGAATTCAAAACCGGCGCCGAAAGGAAGGAAGCCGCTGAAAGTACCCTCACTGCTTATAAATCAGCTCAGGTCTGATTTTCTGATTTCCGATCCGTTTATTTCACTGCTGTTGCGTCGAATTTTTTTTCTTCTGTTTTTTTCATTTTGGTGATCGTATTTTCGGTTTTCTTTGTTTTGTGCTAGTTGTCTTTATTTTAATTCCTGATTATGCAAGTTGTTGTTTCTTTTTTTGATTGGGAGATCCGTTCTTGCAATCTGATTTTTGCTCTAGCGATTTCCTTGCCTTAAAATTGAATGAACTTGTAATTTGCATTTACAGGATATTGCAAATGCTGAGTTGCCTCCTACACATCCGATCCGACTTGGATTGGCCCTCAACTTTTCTGTATTTTACTATGAGATTTTGAATTCTCCTGATCGTGCCTGCAGTCTTGCAAAACAGGTTGGCCAACTTCCAAAATTCTTATTGTATACTATATTAATCTAATGTTTGAACGATCGATTCCGTGTTTGTAATGTAATTGTGATTACGTTATTTTAACCTTACCGGTTAACATATTTACAATGTTAATACATGCACCCCATACTTTGTGAGCTGTAGAGCAGCTATCTTATTAAATCGTTAGATCTCCCCGTGAGTCACGTGGGACATCTCATCATCTTTGGACTTGAAATCCTCAACCATTTCAACGATCGTATAATTTGTCTGGTTTTCAGATATTATGTTTCGTTGAATTTGAATCCAAATCTTGAATGCTCTGCTTTAATAAGCTTAAGTAACAGTTTATTTTCATAAATTTATGTGTCAGTTTTCTATCTTCTTCACCTGTTATTTTCATGCTTAAACCACCAGGCGTTTGATGAAGCTATCGCCGAGTTGGATACCCTCGGCGAGGAATCGTACAAAGATAGTACTTTGATTATGCAACTTCTCCGCGACAACCTCACTCTCTGGACGTCAGACATGCAGGTACAAAAACTAAATCCTGCCCACTTTGGTCATATGTAGATACAATACAGTTAAAATCAATATAATTAATTTTCGGGTAACATTACCTTGAATTCAAAAGGTATGCTGAATATATATTTAATACATCTAAAATTGCTCAAAGAAGTTATTTACAAGAGTTACTGTAGCTGTTCATTAGAATCTCTTATAAATTCTGTAATTGATGGGAGAACCTCTAATAAATATAAATTTTTGCCTAAATAGAGTTACTATAGCTGTTCACGAGAATCTATTATATATTCTGTAATTGATGGGTAACCTGAAATAATAGAATCTTTTGGGTAAATGTTAATTAATGTTGATCAATTGATAATGGGTTTAGTAGGAAAGAAGAGTTAATATAGCTGTTCATTAGAATCTACAATAAATTCTGTAATTGATGGGGGAACCTGAAATAAATAAATTTTTTTTTGCCTAAATGTTAATTGACGTTGATCAATTGATAATGAGTTGATCAAGTAGGCAAGAGGGTTTTGGAAGCTATTGTCATTGATTGAAACTCTGGCAATAGTTTACCATAAGAAATAATTTCTTAAACGTCTCATTGACACTAAAGCGTCGTAGGATCAGATAGGTTACCTAATTAAAATAGTCAAAATGTGCATAAAGTAACTCGGTTATTCGATATCAAATTAATGTTCAATCAAATACCGAATCGAACCCGTTTTTTTTCTTTCGGTTTCCTTTTTTTCCCCCTTTTCTTGCTCTAATTTGTGTGTTTCATGATCTTTGATTTAGGATGAGGGTGCAGATGAGATTAAAGAAGCTCCCTCCAAGCGTGAGGATGATAAGCAGTGAGATTAGAGTGGCTCCCCAAGTTAGGGTTAAACTTCTCCTTTATATGTTTTTGAAAGGAGAAGATGCTTGTTTGTTGTTTGCTTGTTTGGTACTATCCTGAGTTCTATGGCTCTCATGTCATTTGTTACCGGATTGTGACCCGAGCCGTAAACCCGGTTTACTTTTTCTCATTAATTATCATAATCTAAAAATCAGTCTTTGGTTTCTTCTCATCTTAATGTCTTTTTCTAACGTTTTCAATAAGAATTTTGAAGTGACATGTCTTCTATGTCCAGAATAAGTGGATGACGTTGAATAGCATTGACTTCTATTTTGTCGCCTTGCCAATAGGCTTCATGTTGAACAGGTTCTCCACCCACTTTCTTTTTTTTTGTAGACAATTTTGTTTGTGATTCGTATTAGATCATTGCCTCTGAAAGCACTTCTTGGAAGTGCATAATTTCTTAAAATATAATTTTGGTGCTTGAATTTTTTAACTTTATAATTTTGATATCTAAACTTAAATTTTTTATTTTAGTCTTGTATTTTCAAATTTATTCTATTTTTGTATTTTAATTTTTTTTTAAATTCCAACTTTAGTCTTTTACAATTAATTTAAAATCAATATTAATTGGTTGAAAAACATAATTTTTTTTTTTAAGGAAACCATTTATTTATACCCATTTAAGTAGGATTTATAGTTTAGGTACTTAAACATAATAAATTTTAATTTTTAAGAATTAAAAATGAACTTTCTAAATTAAAATCGAACAATAGAAGGTTCATCATTCAAATTGAACAAAGTTCAAAATTTAAAATGAAGACTAAATTTTTAAACATTTTTTAATTAAAATTATATTGTTAAAAGTTTATAGATAAAAATAGAACGAACGTAAAGTTATGGTCCAATTTTTATTTTTTTACCCTAATTTCTCAGTATTTTCCTCTTTGAATTAATTTGGGAATATGGAATGTTTAAAGTTATAGGTTCATCTTTTCTCCAAAAATAAATCCATTATATTTTAAAAATAGTCTGACAAATCATTTTCCTAAATAATAAATAAGTGGATTTATACAATAACCATCAATGCAACTTTTTTGTTTAGATAGATAAATATAAATTTTTATTATAGAAGATATCAAATTCAATGCTAGTGGCAGTTGATATGATGTCACTTTCATGCCTATTTTTTGTATCAGTTGATCATTGAACAATGGGTTATTATTATTATTATTTTTTATAGAGGCCTTGATATTTGATTTTTTTTTTAATTTTAATTTTAGTTTCTTGAGTAATTTCGATATAGGTGAATTTTTTAGTTGGTGCGCGCGCGCGCGTATATATATATATATATGAAATTTGACTATTTTTATGAAACTTGCCGTATGATTTTACATCGAATAAAGTTAATTATGAGACCATTAATTTCCGTATATTTAACCCATAATAATAATTATCTTTTTGTTTTTATCTTTCGAGTTCACTTACCTAATATGTTATTGAATTTGGAATGTGTGACTACTTTTGTAAAAAATAAAATCTCTAGTTCAAAAGAAAAATGTAAAAGTGTGAAATTAATGCTAAAACAACTCAATCTTTGTTAAAAGTAAATATTGAACAGAAATCGATAGAATATAGAGCTGTCGTCGGTTTTAAAATATATATCAACGATTAGAAAAATAATTAACTGAAAAACTTTCGGGAGTTTAAGTCATCTCGATTAATGAAAATTCATTTATATAATAATACTCTTTTTCATGGAATTACTTAGACTTATTATTAAATTATTATAAAATTAACTTGGTTTAAATGTGTTTTTAAAAATTATTATTGATTAATCTATTTACATAAATTCTCAAAATTTTAATAAAATTGTATGATAAATATGTTTTTTAATAAACAGAAGAAAAAAAATATAAAATGAATTAACAAATTTCAACGATTAACTCGACCAACTAAACATGTCAATCGATTCGGTTTCATTTTCAAACAACTTCATATTTTTGGTTCAGTGTCAATTTTTACAAAAACGACACTCGCCAACCGAAGAACATTGTAGTTGATTTTGATATACTTGGGACAAGTATGAACCATAAAAGTAAGTAGTTGGTTACCATTAAGCAAAAATTATTGTCACACTAACTATCTTGAAGTGGTTTATTAGTCAAAAAGGTTTGAGATATTTAAGAAGTGATGGTTTAGGGTTTAGGGATTCGGTTTCATTTTCAAACAACTTCATATTTTTGGTTCAGTGTCAATTTTCACAAAAAACAACACTCGCCAACCGAAGAACATTGTAGTTGATTTTGATATACTTGGGACAAGTATGAACCATAAAAGTAAGTCAAGTTGGTTACCATTGAGCGAAAATTATTGTCACACTAACTATCTTGAAGTGGTTTATTAGTCAAAAGGATTTGAGATATTTAAGAAGCGATAGTTTAATCTATAGTGATTACCTATAAATTAATTTCTTACGAATTTTTTGACATCCAAATACTCTCAAGTTAAACGATATGTATCGAGACATAAGTCGAGACACTCATAGATATCAAATATATATACATGTCAATTGTTATTAAATTCCCTTGAAATTACTATAATTAAGTTAAAGTTATTAACAAAATAAAATAAAATATTTTAGAAATAAATTGAAAATAAAAAAATAAAAAAAAAAGAGAAGAAACAAAATTGAAAATAACGGACTGCATTTCAGTGAATAGGAAAATAACATATAATAGCAATTTTGTCCCTTTCTTTTCCGAGGTTTCCTGATATGCAAAACGACAGCGTTTTTTCCGAATGTCCCGCCCGAAAGGGACTAGTCGCCGATCCATCTAGGGCTTGAGGCGGGCACAGTCGGCGACTGTGGAAACCCTAATTGACCTGTCGATGGGGGAAACGTCAGATTCGGGGAAGAGAACACACCGAGCGAGGATCTCGGCGAGTTCGAGCATCCCAATGCCAATGGCGACGACAGTGGAACTTGGAACTGCGGATGTGGCTGTAATATTGCAGACGACGGCGAGACAGGCATCGTACCTTGCTGCTGTGCGGTAAAATTGTCCCAGCACGACGAGACCATAGGGCCATAAGGTGAGAATCCTTGATATGAATCTGCGGTAGGAATTGTATTTTGAATGTATCGCATGTAGGCGGAGACAGGGGATTCCGCCGCTGCGTGGACGGTTGGAAGTGGAGGCAACGGCGACAGCGGTGCGATTGGCCGTCCGGCAAGGCCGGAATTCAAGTTGAAATTGTTGAGATTCGCATTGTTAAGTAGCTGCTGCGGAGGCGGATGATTGTTAACACGAGCGAGAGGAGGAGGGCGGATTCGTTGGAGGCGAGAGCTTTGGTGCTTTGGAAGTTGGATAGGTGGAGGATTCGATGATCGCTCGTGAGCTGGTGAGCCTGTAAGTTTCTGAACCACATCTCGGAAGTCATTCTTGTTGATGTTGTACACCGGCGGCTGTTGTTGCTGCGGTTGAACTGGAGGTGCTTCCGATTGAAGTCGATTTTGTGGATGGTTGAAGCTTGGATGATTTTGATTCAGAGGGGCATCGAAACAGGGCTTTTTCACCTGGGGAGTGGCCTTGGAGATCTTGTGAGATAGTTTGCTGAGATTCAGACTACTGGTACTGCTTGATTCTACAGATGCTTTACAGCTTTTATCCATAATAAGTATCAACTTATACAAACAGATCACTGCACTGAGATTTTTGTTCTTTAATCTCTATACAAACAGATGGATCAGGGCACAGGGTTCACAGCAGACAGCTCTAGGAATGGTGGGGATGGTGGCCTACGCCTCTTCTTGCTTGCAATCTGTGAGTAGGGACACTAACTCTTTGTGCTACTCTCTTTCTATTTATAATATCATTTAAAGCTTGAAAATTTTCAGAAGATGGTTGAATGATAGAGTGATGATATGGACAGGATTGAAAGCCCTCATTAATTAGAAACGATAGGAACTTTGCCCATCATCTTCTTTTGAAACTATTTTGACTGGTTTTTTTACTCATTAAAGATGATTTTTTACTTTAGATAGGCATTGCTGTATTGTTGGTATTTGATAACAGTATAATGGTTTGAATTCGTAACTATTGTGGCTTAATGAAAAGGTGTGAAAGCAAAAGAAGAATCATGTTTATTGGTGTTGGGCACCCTCAAATCATGACCGAGCTTAATTGTAAAATTATTTGTTGTTTCCCGAGTTTGGTGGGGTGGGCGCTGGGGTCCGTATATATGGAAGCCGAGCAGGTTATCAAAAGAAAAGAAGAAAAAATTAAAGTAAAAAGAAGTAAAATGTCTGTATCTCTATGGTCTCTGTCACACGCTTCTTTTGGTCACTATATTTTTTTGTCTTTCAGTAAAATTACAAAAGGGAAGGGGGACAACATGACAGGTAAAAGAACGCATGCAGCTGTTCACTCCTTTTCATTTACTAATTTACTTTTAATCTGTTGCTAATTTCGTAATTAAATGCATGTAATTTGAAAGATAATCCAATCCCGCCTCTCAAAATCAAAGCTTGCGTCTGCTGATTTGTTGTCTGATTTCTTTTCTTGTGCATATGAACCGAATTAGAAGTAACTGTTGCTGGTCAAAGGTCAAGAACCAGGCAGTGTTCTTTATGTAGGATAGGAAGTGGGACAAAGCCTGTGTAGATGATTACTTTGGACCCATTAACCGTACAAGATTCTTTTTTTTAAGCCTTTCATCCTTTTCTTTTAATCATTAACTGGTAATATATACTCTTTCTTTAGGCCAAAATCAGCATAGCTCTTGCATTATAGCTTAGTAACTAAGTTAGAGTTCAAATTCTCCTCCTTCAATGTATTTAAATAAAAGAACTCTTTTTTCGTTACATTATTTGGCAATTATTTCAACTATATATTGCAAACGAAATGGGAGCAATCCTATGTATTAGACTTCAACTAATATTTTACTATTTGTTTAGTAGGCTATATGTTGGAGTGGTAGAAAAAAACTCTTTTAGTCCAAGGAAAATTTCTAGTACATTTTTTATTTCAACCATGTTTGAGAATAGGAGGATTTGAATTGATAAGTTTATTTTTTATGACGCAGCATTCTTTTAAGAATGATGTGAATAAAACTAGCAATGAAATATTACGGACGAGTCAAAATTATAGTGTGAATAGAGTATGATACTATCTTAGTGCTAGAATTTCTTCTTTTTTTTTTCATTGTATTATGATCTTTTTTTTTTTTGAGAACACGTACTTCAATGTAGATGAGAGGTCGACTCCTCTTGACTCAACTCTCCCTTTAACTTTGGTGAGGTTGCGAATCTCAGTAATTTTTATGTTCAAAGGATTATTTCTGAAAGTTCATTGGAAATCATCCTCGATAGAATTGATGATATCTTGTTGGTCCTCATTGATATCCCCAAATCTCATTGTCAACATCAAAGTCCAGTTTGATTGATTTTTGGTTAAAGTCAACTTTTAATATTGATTGTTGTTTGATTAACTGGTCACCTTCTTGTGGTCTGAGCCAGGTGGATTAATAATAATTAATTTATTTATTATTTACAACAATTAATTTATAAATAAGGGTGCTTGGATTTTAGGAGTTAGATTTTAAGAGTATTTAGAATGTGGTTTTATTTTGAGTATTAGAAGTAATGATTACCATCAAAACTTGTTTGGATGTAGTTTTTAGGAGTATTTAAAATTACTATTTAGAATGCAGATTTATTTTGAGTATTTAGAAGTAATGATTAGTAATGAAAATAAAATAATGGATATGATGTGAGTAAAAAATAGTTATGGGGAGAATAAAAAGTTGTTATGGGAAAAATATAGAGTAGTTAGGGGGAGAATAAAAAGGTGATTTTGGAAAACATGATTACATGAATGATTCTCCGTGGCCCAATGAATCATTCTTGATCTCATTCTCCCTCTTTATTGATGGTGGTCCAAATACCCCCAAGAGTAGTATTTAGAATGAGAATTCATTTTGAGTATGATTACAATCAAAAGTTCGTTTGATGTAATATTTTTAAGAGTATTTTATAAATACTACTTCTAGATACTCCTATAGATACTCAATCTAAACATCCCCTTAGGAATGATGAAAGAAGTTGAGAGGAAGTGGTGGAAGAAGAGGAAATAGTGTGTCTAATATGAAGTATTTGTTTGAGAATTGATATTTTAGATACGAGAGATTGTAAAATCTTTTTTTGAAATTTGTATTTAGTTGAGAAAATGTTTGTTTTAGATAAAATTTGATACAAAGTTTTATTTGAGATTTGATGAGATGTCAGAAGAATATGAGTAGAAGTTGAAGAGAAGTTGGATTGTACTAAAAACAAATAATAAGTTCAAACTTTTTTTTCTCTTTTCCAAATCCAAACACCCCTTAATCATGCTCGTTGGGTTTCATGACTTAAACTAGTATTCTATAGAAAAATTTTCATTTATGGCAGAAAAAAAAATTGTATTAAAAAGGAGCACTTCTCACATATTAACTATAAAATAATTAAAATTACGTTTAAATATTATATTACAAATATTCATTAATATCAATATTATAAGAATGTATATATCAATATTCATTAATATCAATGACTACACTGCTGTTTAAAGTGACTATCTATAATTATTTTCTAGAGGGGCTGTTATTAGAAAATGACCAAAATATCTATCCTTAAAATCAAGTAAGTTGATTGTCTTTGATCAGTTAAATTGGAAAAAAAAAGAAGAAGTATGTTCTACGAATTGAAAGTAAGTTTAATTAAATAAACACATAACTTTCAATCCATTAGTTTAGTTCATTAAAAGAAAGTAATTTGTTTTCCATTAACAAATATTGTTATATCAGTTTTATATATTATTTTCAATCAGCTGATTGAAACCCTAATATTTCCTTCGATTAAAAATTAAGCCCCAATATTTGTGGTCATTTGTACTATAACCTCACATTTTATTCCTGAGAGTAAATAATTACAAGATGAAAATGACAGTGTTTCGGATGTTTTATATGAGATTTTGAACTAGTTTCAAATTAGTATTATTAAATACTTTAAAAAAATTATATCAAATCAATTTTTGATTATAATGATTACTTTTAAATAGTTTTAATAAATTCTATTACTAATTTTAAATACTTTTAAAAACTACGTCCAAAATTTTGACTATAATTATTACTAACTATTATTTCTAAATATTCCAAATAAATTTGGGTAAATTATAAATTTAGTGCATATAGTTTGATAAAAGCTAAAATTTAGTCTCTATGATTTTAAAATCTAGATTTTAGTCCCAATAATTTGAAAATTAGAATTTAGTTTCTTAAGTTTGATAAAATCTAAAAAATAGTTAGTCGTTTATAATTGTTGGTGAATAAAATACGTAGAAATTAGTTATCTTTGTGTTTAATGATCATAGTATAAGATAAGTAATTAATTGGAAAAAATACACATAATTCATACATCATATTTACCTACTTAACTCACATATGATTTACAAATAACATAGACTATTTTTAAGATGTTATCAAACCAAGGGGACTAAGTTCTATTTTTTCAAACCAAATGGTCTAAATTCTATATTTCTCCAAATCATAGGGACTAAAGTTAAGATTTTCAAATCATAGAGATTGAACTCTAACTTTCATTAAACCATAAGGACTAAATTTATAATTTATCCAATAAATTTTAATTTTAAATATTTTTAAAAATCATATCCAAGCAAACTTAGGCAATGGATGAGATTTTAGGAGATAATGAGGGCAAAAATGGAATATACAAAAAGTGCACACAGATCTACTATACATGAAACTTTTTTCTCTTTTTTTTTTTAATGATATAATTAAAACAAATTCTCCGTGCTACACAACATAATTGACAAATTCTTTTTATTGGATTGCCACATATGGTACTTAAAGCCCTATGAAAATCAACATCTTGCTTATCCTCTGCTTATACCAAATTAAACTTAGCTAATGTTCAATAAAAAAAATAAATTGAACTTAGCTAAGTAACTGGCATGTATTTTTACTAGGAGATCAAGCACACTTAGATCAATTGTGGAAGACTATGCTCGAGCATGTGGTAGATGAGTTGGGAGTATCTAATGATGGAAGAGAGGCTCTAAGCGATCACGAGTAAAGACGTGTCGAAGTAAAAGTTTGTAGGATTATTGAACGTAAATATGTGCACGAGTCTATGCAAACAAGGTTGGAAGTAGTAAAGAGTCTAGTTCATATAGACTGTGATCTCGTCGGTCATATTGTAAAAGAGAATGGTAGTGCTCAACAAACCTCATAGAATAGGGTCACCCCATAGATTCTAGAATACACTTGTATTTATCCTAAATGTTTTACTGTTGTACTATTTACCTATTCACCTGTTGTAATTGTGTATAACCAATTAGAGTTTCTTCCCTTTATAAATAGAATCCTTTGCCCACATCACATTATTAAAAAGAGTGCATAACCCATTTACCATCAACATGATTACAAAATAAATCTCCAATGGAAATGCTCACATGAAAACGAATGAATGTTACTGAGCTAATAGTGTTTGGTTGTGCCTATTATATGATCTCAAGCCATACAACCACCAAAAGTTTCAGTTTAAAACAGAGCAGTGTGTCTATCTTGGCACAAGCCTAATTCACAAAGGGAATAAATGCCTTAGACCAAATGGTAAGGTTAATGAAAATATTTTTCCATTTGCAACAGGTTTCATGGCGTCTGTAGAACATGGGCCAACATTGAGTGCTCCCATTACCTCAAATCCTACTTCCTAGCTACTTCAGAATCAAACATATTTTCACATGAGCATACATCCTATGGCCCAACTCCAAATATACCTTATGTTACATCAGATCCAGATTCTATTGGCCAAAATTTCTTGACCCAATCCATATCTGATGGCATGAGCCTTGAGACCCACCCACTTTCACCACATATTTCTCTTGACAGCCCTATCTCACAATCTAATGTGTCATTACCACCTTCAATCAGCACCTTTACATCAGTGTCGCAATTTGCCTCTCCAACCTCATCTATTGTTCCCGTTGTTCATTAACCAAACCCAATATCCACCCACCCTATGATAACCAGAGCAGAAGATGGCATTTTCCGCCCTAAAGCTTAGGTGGTTGTTCAAACAGACTTTCACAATACGTAACCTACACGAGTTTCAGATGCCATGAATGTTCCCAAATGGAAGACAGCTATGGATATCTAATTCCAAGTTCTCACTCAAAACCACACTTGAACGGTACAAGGCACGCGTTGTTGCAAATGGGTTTCATCAGAGTTCGGGCATCGACTTCTTCGAGACATTTAGTCTGATTGTTCGAGCATCAACCATCCGTGTTGTTATGTCCTTGGCAGTATCCAAAAATTGGGTCGTTTTCCAGTTAGATCTTAACAACGCTTTCTATATGGCCGGCTTGAAAAAGTGTTTTCATGGTTCAACCACAAATATATACTGATCCACAATATCCAAATTATGCATGTAAATTAAACAAAGTGTTGTATGGTTTGAGGCAACAAGCGCCGCAAGTATGGAACAACATGTTACAAACATTGTTGCTAAGTTGAAATTCTCCAACTGCAAAGCTGATACATCCTTATATATTTATTAACAAGGTGCGTCACTCGTTCTTCTACTTAAATGGATTGAGAATAATTATTGCATTTATAAATATAGATTAATTTTCTACAAAAAAATTATGTCACACACACGTACAAATGGATCGTAATGTTCAAAATTGAGAGAAACATTAGCTCTAAATTATATACTTCTTACAAAATAAAATTGTGTATGTTATCGCCGCCTATTGACGGAGCTTTTTCGTATTGAGAGAGACGTAAGCTCTAACTTCCTAGGTCATAAAAAAAACATAATTTGTTGTTGAACTTTAGAGTTGTTTGTTTTTTTTTGGCAAAAAAGGAGTATAGTTACTACTCTTCAAAATCTACTTGTTTGTATTTGGTAGCATCAAATTTTACACCAAACATATTATTTCATCGTTATTAATATTAGTCTCAAAACAAGTAATTAATTACTCAATCACTACTAGCATCAGAGAAGTATTGAATTACTATTGACCGTTCCATTTTCTACCAAAGAAACACAATATAAATGAGGGCCCAATTGTTATTCTACTCGAACCAAAGGCCCATGATATAAACAGAATGAGTGACGTGGCAAGTTATAATTGGAGAGATCAATACTATCTCTCGCTTATGCTGGAATCAACGGAACCAGTGTGTGGTTAATCTAACCTAACCAACGAGTTAAACTTTTCATCTCTTTCGTTTACCCTTTCTGCCGCCTCACAAGTCGATTCCTTGTGTCCGTAGCTGCAATCGAAGCGGATCGCTTCTTCTTCTTTATTCCATCCATGGCGGATGTGCAGAGCGAAAAAGTCCCTTCTCTAGCTGAGGTATTTTTTTTTACGGCTATAACATTCTGAAATTTCGATTCGAAACCTAAATATTCGTCTTAGTTTCGTCCTTGTTTGTAACTTTTGTTTTTCCTGGGTTATGTATTTTAGTTTTCCAATTGTTTTCCAATATACGATTCATTGTGATAGATCGGTTGTTTTATGGTAGGAATCCATCAATTATGAAGATAGGTGTTGTTTCTTTTTTTGTTATGAATTTGTTCTTGTTAGTGTTTAGGAATTAGTTGAAAATTTGTGGTTATTTTCTATCCCTGGATTAGATCCTCTGGTGTTATACGAAATTGCATTGAGTTTTTCTTAGCATGATTGAATTTCCCGGTATCTCCTTTGGGCTCTGGTTGTTTAATATAGTCTCTTTTTATGTTGAATATTATTTGTTCTTTTAGGCGTCGGTATTTCTGTTGTTGTGATTCCTTACGAATGATAAGCAGAAGTAGTTTTGATTTAGAGAGTAGATTTTTGTTTGATTTAGTATGGCGCCGTGTAATAAGCATTTGATTTTTGGTTCTTGAAAATTAAACTTGTTTTCTCCTAATTAATCTATCATAGTTTTTATCTCTCTACATAAACTATTTGAGTTCTTTGTCAAATTTCTGAAACAAAAACAAGTTTTTTTTAAACTATTTTGTTTGTTTTCTAAAATGTCTTTGTTTTTTGAAAACATATTTAAGTAGATAATACAACAAGAAAATTTGTATTTGTATGCTTCAGCTGCTGAGGAATTGAAAATTCAAAGTAAAATTTTCTACTTGGCTAGAATTCCCTATCCTAAACTTGGTTGGTTCTTGACCTAATTAGTTAGATATATGAATCCTTGGGGTGCTTAACATATGGTTTCTCTATGTTACTACGATTTTGGAGAGCAAGAAACTGTACCCTTAAAAACATAGTGAGTATTAGATAGAATGAAATTCTATCTCAAAACCAATTGGTAATGTGTGTAGTTTTTTATAGGATTTTTTTTTTGTTGTTGATAGGAGGCATTGAGTATTAGCTCAACTATTATAAATGTTTGAAGGTATTGTCGCCTTTTAATACATGATTATCAACTTGTCCTCATAAAATGGTGCCTCTTTGGATTTACTACTCATGGATTGAAATTTGAATTTCACTTTTTATAAATGGATCGAATTCTTCTTCGAGTTTAGTGGGCTTTGATGTTATAGTAGATAATATGAGAAAATTGAACCACAATGAGTTGAGTTACTCATCTATCTCATAAGTGTTGAAAAGTATCTTCATCAAGATGTGGAAAGCTTGAGAAGTAGAAGGACGTCATTAAGAATTTATAGAAACATTATTACAGACCATGTTAATTTATTTAAATTTGAGAATTGAGAATAACTCTGTAAATTTGGCTATTAGCAATATTCCCTTGAATATAAAGAGGAGAAGGTGGATACACCAAAGCCCTCTGAAGAAAAAGTGGTAGAGGAAAATGCTCCTGCTGAAGTTGTGAAGAATGATGAACCACCTGTTGAAGCTGTTGCTGATGAAGGCAGCAACAATACTTCTGCTGTTGAAAACAACGAAGATGCTGCGGCAGCTGCTGCTGTAGAAAACTCTGAAACCAACCCCGTTGCTGAAAACGACATTGGAACTGCCGATAAAGAAGGCACTGATGAGCCACCTGAGATTAAGGTTGCTGACTCTGATGATCTATCAAACAACGATTTTGTTAATTTTTTGAAACACGTTACATTAAGGTATATTGTGTTTATTGTTTGTTCATCCTTTTGTTGCTCGTATGCACAGCTCGAAACAGCACCTGTAGATTTTCGGTTTCCTACTACAAATCAAACCAGGCATTGCTTCACCCGCTATATTGAGTACCACCGGTAACTTTTAATATGTTTATCAACTTACCCTTTTTTATATTTTTCTTATTCATAATTTAGTTGAACTTTCTTGAGAATGTGTTCTAACATATGCAGATGCTCACAAGCGAAAGGGGAAGGTGCTCCAGAATGCGACAAGTTCGCAAAATATTATCGTTCTCTATGCCCTAGTGAATGGGTATGCGGCATTTTCCCACAATTAATTTTTTGTTTCTTAATCAACATTATAACGATTTAATCGTTTATTATTAACACTGCTTAATTTTTGATAATTATGTTGCAGGTAGAGAAGTGGAATGAGCAAAGGGAGAACGGAACCTTCCCAGGTCCGCTGTAGGAGTGTTTGGCTATTCGAAAATTCAGCATCAGTTCGCCAACTTGCTGCCGTGCGACGGCAAATAAACTCCGGGAAATGCTTTCTTTCAAACAATTGAGTTAATAATTTTCGGCTGGTTTTTTAGTATTTATTAAAAATCCATTTGCACGACGTTTTTTTTAACCTTCTGGTTTAAATTACGTGCCATATTGTTTTCCATATTAAGATCCTATATAGCCCATATAACAGATCGAAGCTTTTATGAACATTCTAATAAGGTGTACATTGTCATTTTCCCAACAAAATTTCAATGGGGTTACTTACAGATTGTCCGAGAGAGGTTCCGAACTTTGTGCTTATGAGGTTAAAATATCTAGTTATTATGTCAGGTATCATAATACTAGCTATGCTAATAAAAACCAACTTAACAACTTTTACTTTCATACTTACTAAAGAGAATTCATAAAATGAGGTTCAATTTTTCTCTCTCATTTAGGGAGAGACTGAACCTTTCAGGGCTCCGATTTAGTATTCCCCGATTGTGAGCGTTCTTGTGCACATCAATGTGCGTTCTTGGGCCTTGTCTGGTTCTCCTTGGAGTTCGAGGCAAAGGCAGTTTGGGAGCTCCAAGGTGAGCAGTGAGATGGAAGGATATAAGGATCTGGTTGTGGAGAGTAGATCTGCCCAGCCAAAGAGATATCAGAGGTTCCTGGTGGGTCGTTGTGCTATGGCGCCAAAGAGGTCACAGTTTCACAACGGGTTGCGTGGTGGAGGTGCCGAAGGGGGTTTTCATGCATCCCTTTTCCAGGGGAGTCGGGGTTGGTTTTTTCTGTGAAGTGAGGGTGGAGCAGGAGAGTTCCAACCGAAGAAAGGAGAAGGGCTTAGGGAGGGAGAGACGACCTTTTGACAGAGGGAAAAACAGCTAGGGTGAAGAAGATGGGAACGGAAGAAGTAACATGGCCATTTTGGTTGAGGAAGAAGGCGGCCGAGTCTTGTGTGAGGTCCATTGCAGGTGTAGGTGGCCGATTGTCGTGGTCGGAAGCTGAGTGCTTCGCCGGAGAATCTGCTGCTCAGTTGAAGGACGAGTGTCGCACTTCAGGGCGTAGGTGGATGAAGAGACAACTCGATGGGAAGCCTTCTGACAGTGTGTGCTCTAGACTCAAGATGAGTACAACTGGTTTAATTATAGCTGTCCTTTTCATATGTGCAGTGGGTTTGTTATAAATCTTGTCCGCCTTCTTTGGTTTGTTGGCTGGCTTTTAAAGCACTTCAAGCTATTTGTTTCTGTGGTATTTTTTGTATCAAGGGATAGTCTAACTGGGCTTCTTTTGAGTAGTTGTTGGGTCTTTAGGTTTAGCGTAACCCATGTAGCTCAAGATTCGGATAAGGTCTTAGAATCTAAATCTGGTCCATTTGGGTCACGACATTCCTCTAAGCGGTTTTAAGAATGAAGACTATCCTCACAAATCAACACGGGTCCTACTCCAAGTTAACTGTGAAGTTCGTTTAATTGAGTTATTGAAAAGGAAGATGCACTTTGTTGATATAGGTAGTACAAATTAATTCTTTTAAGCTTACTTAATCATGAGACTCTAAGTCCGTTACATTTAGTAGCTCTAATATTAGCATAATATTTGGAAGTGTTTCTGCTTTTGTCTTTTTTCAGTGGTAGATTAGTATTTTGGTTGGCCTAGTCTATGGGATCACATTGATGAAGGAAGCTCTTTTCAATCCTTTGTTTGGTCTCTTTGGGGCATTGTTTGATTCCATTCGTGTTCGAAAAATCTTTCTTTTTATTTGGTGAGGTCATTGACTTTAGTAGACTATACACTCCAAGGATTACCCCTCGAAGTGCATCAGAAGTATATCGTAAAGGTGTTGATGATGTTTGCTCAACCTTCTTTGGAGTCTTTGGATTCCATTCTCTGTAAGGTGTTGGATGTGATTTATATTGGTTATTGATCAGGGTGAGTTTAACTATTGGGTTCCTTTCTATTTGACCACCTTCCAATCTGTGGTTCGGGGTCTATTTTGGGTGGTTTGTACCTATTCTTTAATTAGTATTACAAAAAAGCATTCAAAATAACTCCCATACAATTTGATGAATATCAGTTCTCAAAAAAAAAAAAAAAAAAAAAAAAATGATGTCACGGATAATAAAATCCGAAATGTTGAAGAAGAGGAAATAAGAACAAAAAAAAAATGTTTGTTTCGTGGAGCACGATTCCCTCCCTCCCATCGAAAGGTTTTCTTCGAAAAATACACCCAGTTTGGTTGGTTGCCTGTGTTTTGTTTAACGTTCAAATCGTAGTTGTAAACAAAGTTGATTCAAGTTTTGATAATTCGATTCAAGCGCAAACATTGGACAAATACATAGCTATCAGGTGAAATACGTTCGTAGTTGTACCAAACAAGCAAGAAGTTTTTCAAGTTTTAAAGAAACTAGTTATTCTCATCTCCTAAGATGATCCCATTGCCCACAAACGCCCCTAAATAGGTGAAATCGGGAGCGATCCAAATGAAATAATAGTTACATCCCTAAACAAGATCCAACATTAGGCATAGTATAAAATCACGAAGCATTTCCTTAAATGTCAATGAAGAACGCAATCGTATTTCACAAACGCGCTGTTAATGACACTAAAACAGTGACCTTAAAATGTAAACATTCGATTGTGCTTTAATGTAGCTAAAAGCTCAATTTACACAACGATTAATAAAGAACACAAATGAAAAGAAAAGTAAAGAAAAAACACAAAATTTATATTGATGCATAGTAAAATCATAGATGCAGATTAAGCTCTTTCCCCACGGATTCTTCTGGCAAGTTGAATATCTTTAGGCATAATCGTAACACGCTTGGCATGAATGGCGCACAGGTTAGTATCTTCAAACAGACCAACGAGGTAGGCTTCAGCCGCCTCTTGCAATGCCAAAACAGCGTGGCTCTGGAAACGCAGATCTGTCTTGAAATCCTGTGCGATTTCTCGTACAAGTCTCTGGAATGGAAGCTTGCGAATTAAAAGCTCTGTACTCTTCTGGTACTTGCGGATTTCTCTACATCATGTTACATCAACAACAGAATGAGATTTGCACAAACAAGAAATCATGAACAAGACTCGATAAAAGGTTGCATACCGCAGGGCGACTGTTCCTGGGCGATATCTGTGTGGTTTCTTCACGCCTCCCGTAGTTGGAGCAGACTTTCGTGCAGCCTGGGGGAATGTTGTTAACGACGAATTAGATCAAGAAACATGAGAATTGAAAAATAGCTTCCATCCAATCTTATTTGCTCATACCTTGGTAGCAAGCTGCTTCCTGGGAGCTTTCCCACCGGTGGATTTGCGAGCGGTTTGCTTCGTACGAGCCATCTGCGAAATTGCCGAACAAATTATCGCTCAATCAAAACAAGACAGTTTGCTCAAACAATTACGTCAGAAATCGCGTTTCTACTCCGTATTATAATCAGAATGTACAAGAACATTGGATGATTCTTCTATTATCTATAAATTAGTGGCGAAGTTTGACCTAGATCTCGCGGGAGATATGAAAATGAATTCACCTACTTCTTATTCCACTACGAAAATTTTACACGAACTATAGCACAAATTCGTTGATAATGTTTCGGTTTCCAAAGATTGTCAATAGAGAATTAGTTCGAGAAACAGAATCCAGAAAATGTTCTAACCCTAACCTTCGATTATAAACTACTCTAGAAAAATCTGAAGAAGAAAATTGAAATACGACAGAACCGGCATGAATTTGAAAACAGAAACTAAACAAAAAACGAAATCCTGAGAAAATAAAAGAAGGATGAAAGAACCAAATAGAAACTAACCTGAAAGACGAACAAAAGCTACAGAAGCGAGAGAGGATTTTTGACCTCCAATAGATTAGAATTTCTTTCAAATGTTAATAGTATGAGATCGACGGCGACCACGGCACTTTATATAGGGTCTCGTTTGGCGGCGGATGGACACGATTAACATTTACTGTGCTTCTTTGTGCCGAATCGGACGGTAGAAAATTCCTATCGTACGGGATACGAGTGGATGAATGGACGGTTGCGATGTGATTTTTTAAACACGCAGCGGATTATGAAAATGACGTGGTGGTTTTTTATTGGTAGGAGGAAGGCTAGTAAATTTGTAGATGGTGAGATTTTGGGACGGAAATAATTTAGTAATTATTCAAATTAAGAATAAATTATAAATTTAATCCGTTGCATAAAAATTAAAGTTCAGTGTATGTAGTTTAAAAATCTAGATTTTAGTCATTAGGATTTAAAAAATATAAAAATTAGTCGATATGATTTAGAAAAATATAGAATTTAGTTTTTATAGTTTGAAAAACCTGAAAATGTTATTCGTAAATCATAGGCAGATTAAGTATGTAAATGTGATGTATGAATTATGTAATTGTTTTTAATTAATTACTTATCTCACATTCTTATCATTAAACACAAAAATAACTAACTTCTACATATTTTATTCACCTACAATTACAAATGATTGACGATATTTTAGATTTTATCAAATTTTAGGGACTAAATTATAATTTTTAAACCATAAAAATTAAATTATAAATTTTTTCAAATCATAAAAACTAAATTTAAGATTTTCAAACTATATACATTAAATTTTTAGTTTCATCAACCTATTCACTAAATTTATAATTGAACATAAAATTAATTTCAAAATTTCAATGAGTGAGACTGGCTCGAGATTTGAAGACATTGGTGCGGTGGAAAGGTTTGAAATAGGAAGAGAAGTGATGTATTGTGATAGTCAAGTCTGTGGAGTCATGTCTAATCAATTAATAATTAATTATTAATTCTACGAATATTGTTTTGGTAAAGGAATATATAAATAAAATGAATGAGAGAGAAATTCATGAATCCTTGTTGGACTTCATCCCTAAAAGCAATCATTAAAGCCCATAATTTTATATACAAGATTTACATGGGTTAAATAAGTAATTAACCAAGATAATTACATTTTGATTACAATTACTCTAAATTATTACGATCATAACCAGAGTTTTTAAGTCTAAATTAAACTCTCGAACTTGTTAATTTAACCTTCTAATGAATATTAGACAATATAAGTCGATTTACCACGTAGCATATAGCAAAGTTATGTATTTTCTACTTGTATTATTAATAAAGAAAAAGTTACTCGTCCGCAACCCAACCTGGGTTCATAAAATTACTTCAATAGTTTCCAGCCGTTTGAAGAACAAAACTTGAAATTTTCAAAAACAAATGCAACATCGATAACCTTCGGAAGGGTGAAAAACAATTTGTCAAAATAAATTAAACAATGCTTCCTACCTCATTATTGCATTAAATTACTAGAACACGAAAACAATTAAGCTAATTAACCCCCACCTCCCTTCCCTGTCCTCCTTCCGAGAATTCTCGAAATTTGTCCATTATCCTGCTTCTCCCTACGAATTGTCCACCAACTATAAAAAAATCAGGTTATAATCACTTTTGTCGTCGCATCGTAGCTGGCTTAGCGTAACGATGTACAAGCCAGTGACCGTGTCGACCGGTCATCTGCCTTTCATCTGTGTGCTAGGTTCATTCTATATTGCTGTTTGGCTAAACTATCTGAAAATGGAAGTCGTGTTTCCATTTGGTATTTCTCTTTGACATAAACAGTCTGGCAAAGGGTTAACATAAAAGGCTTCTTCTGAGCGGAACCTGTCCATGCCCTTGGTTCCTGAAATGGGACCTTTTCTCTTCCTCGCAGAGCCTTGCCTGGAGAAAACAGGTCATAGAGCAAAATCAAATACGAGTTTTGAATCGCTTCCTTCTTCGTATAGTAAAAGATAGGATAAATTATAAATTTGGCTCCTATGCTTGAGAAAAAGTTATAATTCAGTCTCTATAGTTTTCCGAGCTAGAATTCAGTCATCTATGTTTTGGAGAAAGTTATAATCTAGTTTATATGTTTTTAAAAACTATAGCCCCGGAAGTTTGATAAAACCTAAAATACCTTTGGGCCTCGGTATTCCCCTACATCCCTGCGACCCGGACACGTTAACTACCAACATCAAAGCACTTCTAAAAATATCCCTAGGAGGTCACCCAATCTAGGACAGAACTATTTTAGTATGTCAATAATTACAAACAAACAGGACTATTTTAAAATCGCATGAATTAAATTTAAATTCTAGTTTTTGAGACTGAAGGAATTTCTTGCAACTATAGGAACCTAATTTACCAAAATAATATCACTGCCCGCCGTGCAATTTCCAATTTACAAGAGATAACATCAAAACAAAAATGCAGATAAGCACACGATACCGTCTCTTGTGCATCTCAAAAATTCGGTAGGCCAAATTCTTCCCTTCTTTCATCGTCCCCTGATCAAGTTTGTCGAACAAACGAACAAGTCCTTTCCTGATTAACAATAACAAGATGACATAAACAGCTTCAGAGGATCAATCAAGAGGATGTTAAGTAGAAGATGCTGATAGGTTTGGGCTCTAGGAGTATTAAGAATATATCAGGGGCATGGGTGTAATTAGTTAGAGGGATAATTACATATTTTGATTATAAACAGAGAGGCTTAGTAGGTGGTGAGATCATATCTTGGAACTGTATGAGGATTAGAGCTTTAGAGATCTCAAGAGTTAGGAAGGGTCCAAGTACCTCGAATTTACTTGGTTATCTTGTATGTTCGTTATGATTTCTTAACAATAGATCCGAATTTTATCAGATGCTTCGAATATCAACTTTCTTACCTGTCAGGGGATATTGTTTTCCTATGTCCAAGAAATCGCCTGTGACCTTCAACTGCTCTAGCCATATTCCCAAAGTATGAAGGAACAAAAACGTCACTCTCAACAGACACAATGTAGTCAAGGGCAGCCATTTGAGATGCATGATTAACAAATGGTTCGAGCTCCTCTACAGATGCTAACTTCTCCTGTAATTATCAAAATAAACAAAATAAGATATTATTGCACATGCTAAAGCAAGAACTCACAAAATCTAATCGACAAAAAGAATAAACAATTTGACGCAGCATGTCCAATAGATCAGTGAGAAGTTATGTGAGAAATCCCAGGAACTTAAAGAGTCAAAAGCCAGAGAATGTTGAAGTTAATCAAACTATTTATCTATACAGCTAATAGAGCGTGGGATTGAGCTTTACAAGTTCTTGAAACTTCTTTTATAAGGAAAAGTTATTGTGGACATTAAATGTAATAGTTTTTTTTAATAAGAAAATTAAGGTGGTGAGGTCCAAAAGGCTTACAGAATATGTTGTACCTTGCTCATCAGTACTGGATACCTTGCTTGCAAATCAGACATATGTGAATCACCACCATAAATCTCTCCAGCTGCAATGTATATAGGAGTCTTTGATGGGTAGCCAAGTGCGCTGAGGAATATTCCGACCTCCTTTGGAGTTAATGGGCAGAACCCTTTTGATCTCTGTTCCAAAGGATCAATCTCCTTTACCTTCCAATATGAAATATTTTCTCTGCAAGTGTTGCCCAACAACACCACGATAAAGAAGGCAAAAGATGAGAAAGAAAACAAGAGCAATGTTATTGAACTCAACATGTCACCAGTAATTCAAGGTATAAATTGAAACTAAACACATTAAAGATATAGGAAGGATCTTATACCTAATCATCCTCAGCTCATCTGCTTCAGCAGTAGATAAACCATGTGTACATCCACTAAATGCAAGCATGTCCTTCTCATACCGTAAATGTAGAGCAATATAAGGACCATGAGACCTCATTCTATCCACCAATAACTACAACATACATTATAATTATTTATAATGACTAAAAGATGGGATGCGATTACTGCAGCAAAATAAGAACAGAACAGAATATTACTTTCCCCAAGGCTTCAATTTTAGGGGAAAAACGGAGGGCTTGGTAACAGGCACGGCACCGAAGCCTCTGTATATCTGAAGGTAGATTATTGTTAGCTAGTCGTGAATCAGATTTTGCAGCTCGAATAACCTAATAGAAAATAGCACATTAATTAATGAACAGAAATAATGAGGATTTGCATTAACAAGATCCAGATGAGGTCAAAATACCTGATATTCATCCCATAAGGTAGCAATCTCCTCCTCGTAATAATCCATACCTGACCAGCTTCTAAAATGCCTGACTGTCTTCGTAGCGGTAGCCAATTCTTTAGGGAGCTTTTTCACCACTTTTACATCCTTGGCAAGAGCATTGATGAAATGATCTTCATCAAAAACGTTTGAGAAGTTGCTGGAGATTAAACAAATAAAATAAACTTGATCATGGATTGGGCAATGTGTCATAAGGAGACCACCCAGGGGGGTGGGAAAACATTTGAAGAGAAAAAAAAATGAAGAAGAAGAAACCTAGTGTCCTGCCAAAATGATTGTTTATCAAGTTCTGGGATTACAAGGGTAGCATTAATGATGCGAGCTACAGCTACCATGTCACATATCTGCAATTCAAGAATCAAAAAAACTTTCAAAGACAAAACTTCAACATATTAGTTATGAAGTATTGGAACATAGTAAACACAACACAAGACTACAAGAGGACGAAGTCAATAACTCTAAGATCCATACTAAGCTTACATAATGTGAAGAAATATAAATTTCAGGACAAATTTATGAGCTAGAACTTTCAAAGAATGGTATGGATTCTGAGGCATTAGAAAGCTTACCATAAGGTAGCTCTAAAAATCATACAATTACGGGGTAAGTTCTGAATGTTTAGAATCCCTCCTCCAAGCACTCGTGTTTTTACAATTACAATGTATTGTATACACATTCAATAACAAAGAATGAGACTAGGTAGAGACTAAATTGAAAGGTTAAGTGTTAAATTGGCCTGGAATGGAGATATCGGTTCAAAATGATTTTTAGTGGTAAACATGCTTTTCCTATATACAATATACCAAAAGCTTGATAAAAATAAAATAAAATAGAAGTTCAGGAACTAAATCCATGCTTTGAGAACTCATTTTAACAACATATGAATCAATTTCATAAGTATATTTTAGCAGAAAAGAAGGCTACAATAATTAGATTAATAAATATTGGTACTATCATAATGTAGGAGAGGTACAGACCCCAGCACGCATTTGATTGAGTCCCCCATTTGTATGAACCAGAAGGTAACCTCGTGACTCCCCAGGTGCTACATAAACGACAGAAATTTGGAGAATAAAAACAAGGAGTTTTTGTTTGAAGCAAGATGAAATCAGTAAGTCACTTACAAGTGTAATTGAAACTGGGCTCTACACATGGCAAAAAGTCACGGTTCGAAGGAGGCTTCCATAGCTTGTCCAGACCCGGAACCAAGTTTGCACTGCCCAACTGTCAAGTCTAAGGGAGTGAAAACATGAAATGTGCATAACTTCTTATCAACGGTGAAATTGCATCTTTTAAACTTTACACCAACCAAACCGACTTATTCGTACTAAAGATGAGAAAGATTATGATCTACCAATTACTCAAACAAACAAACAGTTGTATGGTATAAAAAGTCTCAGACGGCATATCATTTTTCCAATTGTTTCCAGTCTCCACTGAATTTTTGTTTTCACCTAAAGCTGAGGGATTCTGCATATGAATCGTAACTACGGAATGAAAGAAGTGGTAAACCTTGCGAGAAGCAACAGGAGCTTTCGACAAATGGAGCGGAACGATCTCCTGAGTCCAGCTATTCTCGGCGCTCAACCTCTGCTGGCTAAATTCACGTTGCTACAAGATTAGGAAAACAAAAAATGTTAACAGAGATTTTTTGAAATCAAAATCAGAGCAATTCACTGGTTCACAAAGAGAAAACCTAAAACCATTTCATGAGTAACCAGTCAATAACACGACTCAAAGTCAAAGAATGCCCTACCGAATCTCTATTCAAAATCGAGAATACCTCCCGAACGATAGAACTAAATTACACACAAATGAAATTGAACTACATTGCACACAGCCATAACATAACAAAAATGAAGCCCTTCGCTTCCTACGCTTGTTCGAAGGATAAGCACTCTAATAATTACGAAATCGAACGCCAGTAAAAAAATACTTCTCAGAAAAATTCCAGAAAAAAAAAAAAAAAAAACACAGTTAAGAACATAATCATACACTAAGGAGAAAAGAAAAAGGAAGAAACGCAGAGCGGGAGTAGAGATGAAGAGAAAGGATAGATCGCCGACCGTAGGAAGCTTGTGTGAATCGGTGAAGCCTGGGACTTCAGAAGACGGAAAAAAGTGAAGATGAACAGAAAGCAGCGCTAGTAAGGCTATAACGCATATGGCGCAGGTTAGCAACTTCCTCAGCACCGCCACTGCTCTCTTCCTCCGCTTCAGCATATCTCTCCACCGTCGCAATGGCCGAGCGAGCCGCGTAGAAATCTGGCTCTCTGCCTCTCTTTTTCAGCTTCTAGCTTAGGCTTTGCTACTCTCCGGCGACGGGGCGGCGAAGCGATCGGCACAGGTCGGCAGAACGGTGTGTTGTTTTGGTTTTATTGTTGATTCTGGTACGGCACTCGGCCGCAAATTGCCTTTTGGTTGATACCATTTCCGCGTATAGGTATCGAGCTGTAAATAAATATTGGGATTTAGACATTCCTTGGTTTTTGTTTTTTTGTTGTTAGACTTTCGTAAGTAGTCAAGAAAGGGCTTCTGAAACATAAGGTGATAGGTACAATTTATTTTAGCCACTTACCTATAAATTAATTATTTATTGAATTTTCTTAACATTCAAATATTATATAGTCAATCGATATATCAGATGAAAATAGTTGAGGTGCGCATAAATCAGACAATCAATAATAATAATAATAAAAAAAGAATCTAACTTTTTTTAAATATAAATTGAGAAAAGAAATCATAAAGATGCTACGACCAAACAATAAAATTACTGCGGACCTATTCAGTAAAAAAATATAGCTATTAGTACGCTAGTTTTGTGGAATTTTCATTCAAAAGGTAAATTGTTACTAAAAGATAATTTATTCATATGGTTGAGATTTAACATACATAGGCTGTCCCGTGAACGTCTCCATGTTGCTTCCCACTTTTTCACATTCATAGGCTCAAAATGCAATTGCAAAAAGCTGCTAAAATTACTTCTCTTAGAAAAAATAAAAATAATAATAAACATGTGATTTTTTTTTTCTACTGAACATGTGATTCATTTTTTTTAGTAGAGATGGAGATGGGAACTCGAACTATAGAGTGAGGAAATGTTAATACATCTAATATCAGCTGGGTTATGTACGAGTTTATCAATAAATGTGATTCTAAAAGCTTACACGATGAATTGTGGACGATTTATCACTAATATCAGCTGAGGTAAGTTTAATTGTGGAAAATGCTCTTCAGCTTGTAGAATCACTCAGGTCAGTGTTGTTCTCGTGGTGTGGGAGAGATTCCAACTCTCTAGTCTATAGTCTTGCTTGATTGTCACCGCTAGAAAATCACTCTCAACAGTGGATGGAGGACGTTCCGAATTAAGTTCGTGTAGTTTATCTTCATAATTTATCCAAGATTTCGCTCTCCTGTGTGGAGGTCGTTGCTATGCTATGTATTTTTTTTTTCTTTACTTTGCTTTCGTCAAAAAAAAGAAAAGGAAATTAGACGTTGAAAAAGTAATTCCCATATTTATAAAACTCGTAATGTTTTGAGGAATTTTCACTTAAATTGTTCTTTGATTTCATAACAATGAGATATGTGACACTTTTTTTAATTAAGATATCTTAATTTAGAAGAGTACGTTAAATATCATATATTGGAAAATGAACTTTATAAAAAGTATGAGTAACTTATTTTGTTAATGATTGTGGGATGGAACGAACTCATCAATTTAAATAAATACAACGTCATGGAATCTACTAGTTTTTAAGTTTGAATCAACTAAAATTGCTTATATATGGATATTGGCTCATTTTATTAAAGACTTAAGGTTATGTTTATTTTTTATTAGAAAAAGAGTAATAAACAATCACTTTTCAAAAATCGATTCTTTGTATTTGGTGGACAATCATCTTAATCATACCACTCATCAAAACTTTCGTCAAACCTCACATTAAATCTGTTGTCAAACTTCACTTTAAATCATCAGTCAAACTTAAAAAAAAAACAACAACAACAAATAAACTTCGTTCCACCGGCCAGGAATGAAAAAAAAAAAAAAAAGTATTACACGACTCCTCCAATAGAATCGAAGTCAATTGCGGGGGAGGTTTCCCCTCTCCAAATAACCACTATAGTATGCATATCCAGACAATACAACCTGAACTAGACCAGTGACTGACTAAGTCTAGTAAGCATATCTGCCACCCCTATTAAAAAACACGATCTACCACAAAAATGAAAAGACTTTAGAATCACGAAAATACCATGAAGACAAACAATCAGCACTTTAGAATCAGATTCCACCAAGATGTGAAAATGGGGATTAGGAACTTCAGCTAATATGTGCCTCAACTTATCCTGCAATGACATACCCTCCATAATTGTAGCCGAGAGCGCCTTAATACCTTATTTAACGCCCATCAACAGAGGTCTCCCTTTAGAAACACGAGCAATCCATCCAACCCCCATCCTTATTATCTGCATGCCACGAACCATCCACGTTAAGCTTTCAATCGTTTAAGGGATGCGAAGTCCAGCAAGATTTTGTCAATATACTTTGACCGCTCCTCAACTCTCCACCTCGTGCATAAGTCCAATTACCATATAAATCCAAGGCATTAAAAATTAAATTTATAAGATCATCTTTCCTAGCCTTTCGAACACCAACACCTTTCCTATGTAACAAGGAATTACGATAACCCCAAAATCGCCAAATCACAATAATAGCTTTAGCTAGATCGCCCATGGGCATTTTAATGCAAATCCCATGCCAAAATGATTCACCCGAACTTGAAACCCTGAAAACAAAAATATAAAATCAGTAAGATAAAGGAAAACATATACTGCCAAACATAGCCGCGAACTTGCAATCTTTAATCAAATGAAGATAGGTTTCCTTCGTACGTCCACAAAAAACACAACGATCATCAATATCTACATCCCCTAAAATAAATATTCTTTCTCTTAGAAATTAATCAGGTTCTTCAAAATATTCCAAGCTTAAATCTTAACTTTAGGCAGAACTTGTTACTTCCAAAAGGATTTCCACAAACTGACAAACTTAAAATTGTTCGATGAAGAAGTCCTTGGGCCAAGTTTGTGGCCAAATGATACACACTCTTATATTATTACTATGATTCAAGATAATTTCATCTCGTTATTAATAAACCATTCATCAAACTTATAACTAAACTACTACTAACCTAAATGATTAAACGTGTAATTAACAAAAAAAAAAAACACTAATTTTCAAAACGAGTAATTAACTATTTCAATTACTGTTAACATCAATTTTCAAACGAATAATTAACCACTTGAATTATCATTAGCTCTTCTATTTCTCTCCACTCGGTTGCATTTTTTTTAAACCAAAAATGAACAGTTGGGAATTCCTTTTCCATTCTTCCTCTTGAAACAATGGGAAATTCATAACAATAATATGTGTCAAATATATTTGATTTGATGCTGAAATTAACTTGGCTATATAATTATTTGCTTTGGCTTTCTAGTTGTAGTTGGTGTTTCTTTTTGTGTTTTATTATGAGAATTATTTTTTTCTTTTATAGTACAGTTGTGAAAGCAATTCACTTTTTAATGTGGAAAATGCTTTCATTTCAATTACTTTTTTTTTTATTCTTTAATTAAGGCCTAATATCACGTGATTAGAGCATAATTTACACCCACATCTTTCTCTCGTCTTTAATTTTTCATTTTTTTAATTCCCCATTCATCCACATTATTTTAAAATTTAGTTCTATTTTCTTTTCTTTCTTTTTTTTAGATTTATTTTAAATTATAGTTTTCTCTTTTATAAAGCACAATGCTCTTTTCTTGCAGGCGAAGCATCCGTGGCATGATCCAGTCAATTCCAACATTTAATAGGAAATGTTTGTTTGTAAAATTATGAAACTTTTCTTTTGAATGTTTAGAAATAAGAGTTATTTTGAGTAATTACAAAGAATAAATTGCAATATAATAACTCGTCTGTATAAAGTTTTTAAAGACTGATTATAAAAATTCGTTTATAAAAATCTTTATAAGCACTCTTTTGTAAGATTGTGGGGTGTTTATTTTGAGTATTTAGAAATGAAGAGTTATCATGGGTCATTTATAAAAAAGAAATTATAATAATAGCTCATTTGTATAAATTTTTTAAAAAGTAATTATAAAAGCTCGTTTATAAAATCTCTATAAATACTCAAAACAAACATCTCGATTCTAACGTTACCTATTACCAAATTATATATAATCAGAATATAGCTCATTTTTTATGTTAAAACTGTAGTAAGATTGAAAAATAAAAAAGCCATACAAAACAATTGAGAAAAAGGTGAAAAAGCGTCAATATAATTTAAAAAGTTTTGCTTTATAAAAAAATTGATAAATAAATTTAAAAATATATATTAAAAAAGCTAATGTGCCTATAAAAAAGCGAATGTGTACACGTTGCAGAATATGACTGAAGAATACTAATGATGTGTTTGAGGAATTGAGTGAAAATTATTAGGTTAGGAATAAGATTTAGGAAATTAGAAGAAAATGAATAATAATAAGTAAATAAAATAATGAATAGATCCAGTGAAAAACTACCATGAAGATAATAAATTGTAGATATGAAAATAATATAAAGTTGGTAGAAGAAGAATAAAAAAAAATGATTTTTAAAGAGACGTGATTACGAGGAGATAATTCTTCAGAGCACAAACACCCTAATTCTCATCGCTATTCCCGTTCTCATCTTTGTTCTTGATGATCTAAACATAACCTAATTTGTAAGGATGGTAAAGAAGTGTTTTGATGAATAA
>JBBMEG010000015.1:8242050-8256238 GCA_037832605.1 Cyclanthera cordifolia | reverse complement strand
CCAAACACAGTTTTAATTTCACTTCCCATCCCATCCCATCCCTTCCCATCCCAACCCGCCCTATCCAAACGCGCCCTAAGGGTATTCTAGTCAAATCCTATGTATTATTAAATTCAAAAAAATGGAAATAGATATGGTTGCAATTAAATTGTTTTTTTTGCAGGAATGTAAATGAGTTTCTCCATATGGCTATGGATATAAAGAACCCTTATTATTATTTAATTTTTTTTTTAAATAGAGTCGTTGTAATCCAACGAATTGAATATGAGGAGGCTAGTTATTAATGCATAAATGGTGTGATATTTTTACGCTTTTGGCGGTTTTTTTGTTCAACCCCTCCTTTAATTAACAATTACATTTTTTTTTTTTTAGTACATATTGGAAGAGATATTACAAATACCGATTCTCCTAATTGAACTCGTAATCGCAGTGTTAAACTAAATCTCTTCCAAATAATTTACAATTACATCTTTTATTGTAGAATAAGTCACTTTCAAATACTTAATCAACTAATAACTGACCATAACTCCAAAAGCCTATTTTTACAAAAATCATAAACAATTATCGTAATTTTTTTTAACTACATAATCTAAACTAAACACTCTATTCAAACCACGATACCAAACTTCTCAACTTTTTGTTTTATTCAATTGAGAGTAAGAGATGAATTTTTATAACACGCGTGTAACTTTTTTGTTTAACCGCTCGTTCAACTCACATTAGTTTTTTCTAAGTTCATATAACATAAAATAGAAGCATAACTATTTACCTCTAAGCCATGGTTAATAAAATGCACATCACCAAATATTTCGAGCTTTGAGCTTCTATATCATACAAATGATTACTTACTAAAAAATGACATCGACATGAACAAAATATAATTAAAGAGTGCGGCGACTTTGTTTTGGTAAAAAACGAAAATCACATTGCTTAAACACGAGTCAATGATCACACGTTGCATCACAACGTCATATAATTTTGGACCAAAACGATATTGGCAACCTTTAACATCTACCTTCATTTTCATTAGGTTGTTACATGCCCTCAACTAAATGAGAGTTGAACCCCAGTTTTCAAAATTGATTCAATAACTGTGATTATATTAAATTACCGTCAAATAATAAAACCGATAGACGACCTTTGAAAATGATATATTTTAAGATTTATACAACGGTAAGGATTAAGATACTACATCTGAAAGTTGAGAGAGAAAACCGAATGAAAACCAACGTTCGATTATAATCGATATTTCGGTAAGTTATGAATCAAAATTAAAGTCAACTTTGAAAAGTGAACCAAACTGAATGTTATTTTACCCAAAAATGAAATGGGAGGATTACCATTTTCAATTGCAAATTGAAGCTTCGATTAACGCCACTGGTAAGTCGCCGTCGCAACGCGGATCGAACACGGCAGCGAGTTTCGCTGCTTTTCGCAGACGCTGGTTCTCGCCTCAGTCCGCGGTATCGGGTTGTCGTTCCGCTGGGTGGGGCGTTCGACCGTGATCAGATCTGGAGTGTGCAGCCACTCCTCCAAGCGTGGGTGCTCGACCCGGCGAGTTCGTAGATCGAAAGGTACATTTTCGTTTTCATATCAGATCTGAGGCGTCTCTTTTTTGTTTAGATTGTGTCTAACCTTGATTTGTAATCGATTTGTAGATTGCTCCTTGGAGTCGGACTCTGATTTGTTGACTTTGGGTCAATCCGACAGAACAAACAACATAACATTCTGTCCAGCGAAATTGTGAAGGTAATATCGGCTTAGTCCACTAAATCCATGTTTAACCTTAGGATTTTAGCTTGGTTGTTGGAAATTCAAGTAGGGAATGTATTTTAAATGACTTGTTACATAGCCATTGTATGAATGGTAATGGTTGATGCCTAAACTGAAGCAGATTTTTATTTTTAGGGTGAGTAATGGAAGCCACTTTCACTTATGTTAGGAGCCTCGCTCCACTACATATCCAAGAAACCACGCAAGACCAGAACCTAGGAGACAACAAGACCACTCGTGAGTTTCAAACTTGACCTCAAAATACGCTTAACTTGGAGACTTCAAGCTTCTACTAACAAGGCTTTCCCCTAGTGACCGAACTTTATTAAAAGTTAAAATTACCTTTTGTCTTTTCCCTATAAAGCTTGAACATCCAAGACAAGATCCAAAAGAAGATTCATAGTTTAGCTAGATATCTGATAGAGAATGTATTTTGGTATTTATTCAAATAGGGAGGTTTCGAGAACTTCCCAATCTCCACATCAAAGGCCTAACCCTTTACGCTAATATAATTCCATATCCGTTACAAGACCAAGCTCGTGCTAAGATAGTGCTTATATAGGCCTCTAGCCTAACTAACTCTAGTTAACTAATCTAACCTAATATGTGGGCTATCACTTGATTCTCAAAAATTCATCATGTCCTCAAGGTGTCTATTACAAGAGAATTGCCAAAAATGGAATAACGAAATACTAGAAGCAAAAAAGGAAAAATATTAGGGTAGCAGCAACGATCGGAGGCGACTACGTTGGTGGTGGCTAATTACCGGAGGTAGCGGCACCCATCAAGGTAGTGATCGTGGTGGGTAGTGTAATACTTTCCAACAATAATTTTTCTTTTCTTTAATAGTTGTAGGTATCATTTCTTGGTGTGGCGAGTACTTCCCTTTTGCAAGATACCCCTTTGTCCTCCTATTTGAGTCGTTTATTCCAGTCATCCAAACCTTCTTTTTTTATTTTTAATCAACTTTTGAAAACGCATTGAACAAGTCTTTTTCTTGGACCACATAATTTTGTCCTCGCACAATTTTTCTTTTACGGCCAAGAGATATTATGTTTGTACAATCTATGTTTTCTTGAATTTTTTATCTTTGCTGGCATTCAATACATCTCTTAGTTCGGATCTTGTTATCTTTTTCTTGGTTTTCTAGTGCACTCAAGATTGCACATAGATTTTCTTCATTGTATCGATTCTTTCTCACAAATTTTTCCAGCTTCAATGCTTCTTGTCTTTAGTACTCAGCATGTTTTTTTTTAATTCTTTCATCTCCACCTTAATATCTTCCACGATTTTTGCTTAGTCATCTTGTAGGGGTTGAAATAACGATTCTCATGACCAATCTATTGTATTTCTTTTAATCTTCCACTACTTTTCTTGAAATGGATACAATAACGTCCTCACTATATACTTTGTTGAGAACTGCTTCAAGTTCCATGGATTGTACGACTATAATACCATTGATAGGAACCTATCGTGGTATTTGTTCCAATAGGAAGGTTTCGAGAACTCCACAATCTCTTTATCAAAAGCCTAACCCTTTACACCAATATAATGCCCTATCTTTTTCCAGACTAAATCAATGCTTATATAGGTGTGTAGCCTAAGTTACTCTAGTTGACTAATCTAACCTAACTTGATATGAAGTTCATCAATATCTTCATAAATCATTCATCTGGCAAGTTTTTACATAGAAAGGTGAACATTTCAGATAAGGTGGTGAATATGATGCCTTCTATGATGACGGGTCCATGGTGATGTATCATGTGTGTGTAGAAGAGATGTTGAGGATTTGGACCACGTCCTTTGGAGATGCTGAGTGTTTGATTGGAATATTTTTTGATGTTGCCTTTTATCAGATGGACTTTATGTAGGGAGATTGTGGTTGAATGTTTAGCCCACCCTATGTTTAAAGAGAAGTGGAAGTTTCGTTGCAGACCAGGTTTTTTTTGGTATTTTGTGAGGACTTTGGGGTGAGAGAAATAATAGAATATTTTGAAGGTAGAAATAGTCTTCTGGTGATGTTTGGTTTCTCACTAGATTCATTGTTTCTCAGTGACCGAGTTATTTCGTGGTTATACGTTTGATCATTTGAAGGCCTATTTGTAGGCTCTTCTTTTTGGTCTGTGCACGTTAGATCATTGGAAGGCCTTTTTGTAGGCTCTTCTTTTTGGTCGGTGCATTCTTTCATTTTATCTCAATTGAAGCTCTCGCTGTTGTGTATATATACAAGAGATAAGCATTCAATCCATAACATTCTATTCTTGTTTTTTTTTTTCAGTTATGCAATGAAGACGAAGCCAGCTGTTCTTGTTTGTATCTCTTTTTTGTTGGGAATTTCAGTGATATTCCACCCTATATTTGCCTCTTCCCTTGATGGCACTTCAAACTCTAGTAAGGTCAGTCCTAGTAGTTCATGTTCCTTGACTCTATTAATTTCAACTATTAGATTTTGTGCAAACCATAAGGTCAGTCCTAGTAATTCATGTTCCCCGACTCTTTATTATAACAACTGTTAGATTTTGTGCAAACCGTACTCCATATATTGCTGTTTCATGTGCTATATTAGTTCCGTAGACGGTAGAGCTCACTATTTTTATGTGTTAACAAAGAGTTGTTACTTGTTGCGTTTATGTAAGTTCATTGAAATGCTTTTGCACTTTGCAACCGTGGCAGAAAATTGCGTTTGTAAACGTAAAAGTGCAATAACTATAATCTCTGCGGTTATTATTCATAAAATCATATTTCAGAGTCCCAAAGACTCAAACTAAGTAGAATCTTAAGTTCTCGCTGTTGTTTGAAGCATTCATGGCTCAGATAATTTTGCGCCCTCTTTGTTTCTGGATTAAGAAATTAAAGATTTAAAAATGTGATTTGATTATCTTGTCCCTCTTGATGTAAATGGAGCTACATCAAGGACTGAATAAGTCTTTGATATTATCTGTTGTGTCTGTGTTGGTGGAAATGAGCATTCGTAAACGTTTGAAGACACCGGTCTTGGTCATCTTGTCAATCTCATATTTCAATTCATACACTTGTATTTAATTTGTCAGGTTGGAAGGTATATCATGACATCATATTACGAAAAATATGAAAGCTTTCTTGATTCACTTTTTGATGATTTCTTGACTCAAGATCTACCTGTCAACATATGTCAAGCTCTACCATGCAATCTAAATACTGTGCTAAGTCTCTCAATTCAGTTGAAGATTAAGGGTGAAGGTTCTCATCGTCATCTTTCATCCACCATCAAGTTCAACATTGAAAAATCCCAATCTCAGGTTTCCACACACCATTGCAAGATTATTATCATTGAACGACTACCGTCTGGAATTTTTGCTGACCCATTTGAATTGGAACATCTTCTCCATCGTGCTGGTAAAACATATTCAATTATCTCGTAAACAAATGGCATTGCTGTCCTTGTTTATGTAATAGGTTCAACCCCTTTTGTTCTTATTATTTTTGTTTTATTCTTTTGCCAGTATATAGTGATGTAGCTGTTTTTGGAGATACAAATTTGGAATTGCCTTCCGTCCTCTCCAACCTCTCTGTCGTCGAGTTTCACAAGGACATCGGTCTCAACATTTTGTCGCACAACAAGAATTTTCTTGATTTCTCCATTGATCTGCCTCTACATTCACGATATCCAGTAAGCCCGCATGAGTCTTTTAAATTAATAGTGTTTACCATATTGAGTGATTTAGTGGTCAAAAAGTCTTAATTAACTAAAAGGTGATGTGTTTGATCCATGATGACCACTATTCTAAAATTTAATCTTTTATAAATTTCTTTGACATCTAAATATTGTAGGGTCATGTGGTATGTCCCATGATAATGATAAAGTCCCAAGCCTCAAGGTGTATAGAAGAAGGGCCAAATAGACATGTGCTAGTCATGTTATGTAGTAGTAATAAGTGATGTAAAATGTAGAGCTAAATAAACATGTGATGAGCACATGATGTAATTGAACATGTGATAGACACATGAGTAAAGTCATGTGAGTGGCACATGGAGGGAAGTTTAGGGTAGTTGGTGTAGGGGTCTTTGGATTCATTGAGCATTTTTTGTAATTGGAATTTCTTGGAGTAAAGAGAGAACAAGATTCTTGTTCTTGAATATCCTATCAATTTTGATATTTGAGCCAAGCTACCGTACTATGACGGGAAAGGTCGACGGCCGGGTGGAAGAATTGGAGGATGCGACCAAGGTGATTTTGGAGAGACAACAACGTTTGGAGGAGTTGAGTAAGGAACAATTCGATGAAATGGAAGCGAACCGACAGGCCATGGAGGATCGATTAGAGGAGAAGCTGGTGGAAGCCAATCAGGAATTGAAGTCGGACATGGAATCGCTGAAGTCCGATTTGCAATTGATCTTGGCGCGCCAAGTAGGGGTCGAAGAGGCGATCGCGATGGCAGTGGTAGGGGGAGGCAGAATGACGCGTGCGCGAGGAGAAGGTGGATCGGAGGTGTGATCGGTAGGAACCGGGCAAGCAGGCGCAGGTAGTGTGTCGCGCGAGGGTGTGGTGCACACAAGGATCGCGGGAGTGGACCGGTTCGATGAGATGCTGGGCGCGGAGGAAGGAGCAGGGGTGCTTTGGGCGACGACCGATTGAACGTCGTAGAGGCTGAGACGGCAAACGGTGAAGGGCGGATTAGTGCGGTTAGTGGCGCGAAAGTGCGCGCTACAGGAGAACGAGGGTCGGGGATGGGCGCTGGCGACCGGGCTTTCGACGAGCGTCCGAATGTGATTTTTGGGGAGTTCAGTTCTTCGGTTAGAGCTGAACAGGCCGGAATAGGGCAGCGAATCAGATTCCAAGCCCCGACGAACTGTGAAATACCGTTGTCCGATATGCGTTTGTGTAAGCTGGAAGTACCAATCTTCTAAGGGGTCATGGATGAGGATCTGGTGTGGTGGTTACACTGAGTAAAACGGTATTTCATAGTGAACCGGCTGACAGAAACTGATATATTGGATGCTGCCGTGATGTATTTAGAAGGAGAGGCCCTTGACTGGCATCAATACATGGAAGATCGTGGATTAATATCGTCGTGGAATGAGTTTCGGGAGTTATTGTTGGCTCGTTTCCAACCTGTCTCAGGGAACGTGGTTTACGAGGTGATGAAACTACAACAGGAGGGAATAGTTAGAGAGTACCAGTGGATGTTCGAGAAACACGCGGTGGGAATGAAAAACATTAGCGAAGAATGGCTTGAAGGGAAATTTGAAAGTGGGTTGAAAGAAGAAATTCAAAGTGAAATGAGGAAGCTAAGGTCAGTGGGTCTTCAGGAGAAAATGTTAATGGTGCAATTGATCGAGGATGATGAAGTAGTACTGCAGAAAGTGAAGAAACCGTAGTCGACTGGATCGATGTCGTCCGCGAAGAGTAGTGGGAGTGCCATCAGTTCAGGAGGGAGTGGAACTGGATCTAATACGTCGAGTGGATCGAATCTTTGATCATTTACGTTTACACTGACACGAACAGGGGGAAGTGCGACGTCCACATCTGTGGTGGTGCCGTCAATAGTTAGAGGACCATTTAAACGTTTTTCAGATAGTGAGGTCCAGATTAGGAGATATAAGGGACTGTGCTTTCGTTGCGATGAAAAGTTCACCTCAGGACACCGTTGCAAGAAGGAGTTGCAGGCCTTGCAAGTCTGGTTGGTGGGAGATGTTGACGAGGTATATGTGGATGAGGAGCAGGAAAGGGTACCGGAAGAGGTAGAATTAGCGGAGGAGAGCCCTATTGAGCACGAGATGGCGACATTATCCTTAAACTCACTAGTAGGGTTGAACTCGCCTGAAATGTTTAAGATGCGAGGTAGTATCCAAGGTGCAGAGGTAGTGTTACTGATAGACAGTGGGGCGATGCACAACTTTGTGTCAAGCAATGTAGTGGAGAAATTACAGATTTCGGTTAGCCCGTCCAGTGATTATGGGATAGTGCTTGAGATGGGTGGGTCGGTACGTGCAGAGGGCGTCTATAAAGGTATGACTTTGAAACTGTCTGACTTGTTAATTACGCATGATTTTCTACCATTACCGTTGGGCAGCGCAGATGTGATATTGGGAGTGTCGTGGTTGGAGACGTTGGGAAAGATCGAATTTGATTATAAAACCTTGAGTATGAAATTCCAAATCGGGTAGTGGCGGGCGAATTTGCAGGGCAATCCGAGCTTAGTCAAAGCTCAAATATCACTTAAGTCTATGATGAAATCGTTTCGTGAGGAAGACCAAGGAGTACTAGTGGAATTGAGTTTGATGTCAGCGGAACGTGAGGAAAAGGTAGTGTCTGATGTGGAACAGACTGTGCAATCATTATGTATACGAAAATACCATTATGTATTTGAAGCCTTGCAATCATTACCATTGCAGAGAAATCGCGACCATTCGATTGAGCTATATCCGAGAAAGGAATTAGTAAACGTACGCCCTACCGGTATCCCCAGTTTCAAAAGAATGAAATAGAAAGGTTAGTGCACGAGATGTTAGCAGCAAGAATAATATGATCGAGCACGAGCTTTTTCTCTAGTCCGACGTTGTTAGTCCGAAGAAAGATGGGAGTTGGAGGTTTTGTGTGGACTACAGGGCATTGAATACAGTAACGGTTCCTGATAAATTTTCGATTCCATTGGTGGACGAGTTGCATGGAGCAATCGTTTTCTCTAAAATTGTTCTCAAGGCGGGGTATCATTAAATCAGGGTGAAGGCTGAGGACATACAGAACATTGCTTTTAGAACTCATGAAGGGCCTACAAGTTTATGGTGATGCCATTTGGGTTGAAAAATGCTCCGTCTCGTTCCGATCAATTATGAACGATATCCTTCAACCGTACTTGCGTAAGTTTGCGTTAGTCTTCTTTGATGATATTTTGATATATAGCCTAACAATGAGAGAACATGTATACTATTTGTCTTGTATTCTGGAGGCATTACAGGAGCATCAATTCGTGGCTAATGTTAAAAAATGCACGTTGGCATAAACAAAGTCAAGTACTTGGGGCATTATATCTCTGTCCAGGGAGTGTCAGCTGACCCGAGTAAGATCGAAGCCATGGAAAAATGGCCAAGCCCGAGAACAATAAAGGAGCTACGAGGGTTCCTAGGCCTAACAGGATATTATCGACATTTTGTGGCAAACTATGGAACGATAGCGATGCCCCTAACACAACTATTGAAGAAAGGGAAGTTTCTGTGGGATGAAGAAGCAGAAAACTCATTCCAACGGTTGAAACATGCGATGGTAACGATACCGATGTTGCGAGTCCCAGATTTCACATAACCATTCGTAGTGGAAAGAGATGCATCGGGAGTAGGGGTGGGCGCCGTTCTGATGTAAGAGAACCAACCATTGGCATACTTTAGCAAGGCTTTTCCAGTAACACACCGACATAAGCCTGTCTATGAGTGGGAGTTTATGGCTATCGTGTTTGCAGTACAACGTTGGAGAGCTTATTTGCTGGGGCAACATTTCGTTGTTAGGACGGATAAAAAAAGTTTAAAATTCCTACTGGAACAACGAGTGGTGGTGGGAGAATATCAGAGATGACTCACAAAATTATTAGGATATGACTTCCATATTGAGTACACAAAGGACCTTGAGAACTCAGCAGCTAACGCTTTATCGAGATTACCTAATGCAGGTGAGCTGTCGGCAGTTAGCGGAATAAATGGGGTGAACGGCGAAGTTTTCCGCCATCAAGTCAAAGAGAATACACAACTTAACAAAATCTTCACAGATTTATGTCAAAGGACAAACATCACCAGCAGGGTATGAGGTGAGACACGGGTTGCTACTGTACAAGGGGCGAGTGGTATTGCCACCGGATTCCCCAACTATACCGCTGCTGTTACAAGAATTCCACACATGACCGATTGGCGGACATCACAAAACCTTAGAAACCTACCTCCGATTAGCCAAGGAAGTGTTATGGGAAGGAATGAAATCAAGGGTGCGAGCTTTCATAGGTGATTGTGCAACATGTGTTCAGGCCAAGTACCTCTCTTTAGCGCCTGCTGGGTCAATACAACCCTTACCGATCCCATAACAGATTTGGGAAGATGTGTCCATGGACTTTGTTGAAGGGCTACCAAAATCAGACGGATATGACATAATACTGATAGTAGTAGACCGGTTAACCAAATATGTACACTTTATTTTGGCGAAACACCCATATACGTCAGTTTCGATCGCGCAGCTGTTTATTAAGGAGATAGTGCGGCTACACGACATTCCCAGGAGTATCGTTTCGGATCGGGATAAGGTGTTTACAAGTCTGTTCTGGGAAGAATTGTTCAAGGCAACGGGCATGCAGTTGCGACGTACGACCTACCATCCACAGACGGATGGACAGACAGAAGTAGTAAATAGAAGTTTGGATTTCTATCTCTGCTGTTTCACGATGACACAAGCTAAAAAGTGGGCAAAGTGGATACCATGGGCGGAATATAGCTTCAACGCATCATTCCATACAGCAGCAGGGACCACACCGTTTGAGGCAGTCTATGGAAGACCAATACCGACGATATTGGGATACGAAACGAGTAGTAGCCCGATATCTGCAGTGGACACACTATTATCTGAACGCGATGAAATGTTTGGAAAATTGAAATAATTGCTGAACTGAGCGCAACAATACATGACGAAAGTGGAAAATGCCAAAAGAAGAGATGTGCAACTGGAGATTGGTGATTTCATGTACTTGAAACTGGGGCCATACAGACAGTTATCACTAGTCTCCTACAGACATCCTAAGTTGGCTCCAAGGTACGTGGGCCCATTTCGCGTGATAGAAAAAGTGGGAAGAGTGGCTTATCGATTAGAGTTGTCGGAGACTGCGCGTATTCAACCTGTGTTCCACATTTCGGTGTTACAAAAGGCAGAAGGGACTGCAGTGCCGATATTCCCGTGGAGCGCGGACATAGAAGATAACTTGACAGTAGCCTATAAACCGCGAGCAGTGTTGGGAATCAGGGAGGCAAGTGATGAAACAAGAGAAAAAGAAGTCCTGATCCAGTGGGAGAATTGTGAGCCCAAAGATGCGACGTGGGAATCAATGAACATGGTCAAAGCACAATTCTTCCACCTTGAGGACAAGGTGGTCCTTTGGGGGGTGGGTATTGATAAAGTTCCAAGCCTCAAGGTGTATTGAAGAAGGGCCAAACAGACATGTGCTAGTCATGTTATGTAGTAGTAATAAGTGATGTGAAGTGTAGAGACTAAATAAACATGTGTTGAGCACATGATATAATTGAACATGTGATAGACACATGAGTAAAGTCATGTGAGTGGCACATGGAGGGAAGTTAAGGGTAGTTGGTGTAGGGGTCTTGGGATTCATTGAACATTTTATGTAATTGGAATTTCTTGGAGTAAAGAGAGAACAAGATTCTTGTTCTTGAATTGATAACCAAAATTGATAGATCCTATCAGATAATAGTCGAGTTGTGTATAAGCTGACTCGAATAGAATAGCCACAGATAAAATAATAAAATAAAATAGTGCTAGACGACCTTGTTTTTAAGTTCATTATGAATGAATAATCTGACATCAGGGATGGGAGGGAACATCAAACTCATGTCGCTGATTAATATCATATTAGTTTGGACAAACATACGGTGTCTGTTACTTACTCCACTTATTAGATACCATTTTTTAAAACTATACTCATCAATATTTAGGGTGTGTTTGGCCACTATTAATAAAGGGGAGAATCAGAAGGGGGTGATTCTCCGTGTTTGGCCCACCGAGAATCCTTCCCCCATAATCACATTTTTCTAAAATAACTTTTTTATTCTCTTCCTAACTACTTTCTATGCTTCCCTTAACTTTTTACTCACATTGTACTAATTATTTTATTTTCCGCATTATCATTCCTTTCACCCCAAATCCAATTAATCATTCTGCCCATAATCATTCTCTTCACCCCAAACACAAATAATTATTCTTCCTCTAATCATTTTCTTTCTCATTACTCCCGAAATTTTTCTCATTCCCCTTCCCCCAAACACACCCCTAAGGAGGGAGATTCGGATTTGTAACATTGTAGTTACTAGGTTGTAAAAGATGTCACAAGAGCTACGAGATATTATCTTAAATAATTTGTGTTGTTGTTTTGCAGGCATTAGATGAAAGCGGTTACGTCGAAGTTAGATTGAAGGTTCCGGACTTGTTTTTGCAGTGTAGCATAGAGGAAAAACCAGATAATAGGAGCTGTTTATTTAAGTTACAAAGTGATGATTCAAAGGCAGATCTTACATGGTCCATACCAGCAGGTAGACCATCCAATGCTGGAATTGTAAGCATTGTGACCTTTGTTTCTGCTTTGTTATCAGTTTTATCAATTCTATTTTCTACACAACTTAGACACCACAAAGTTTCTAAGCAATCTTAATTGGTTCAACATTTTTCAAAATATTACCTTTAGTTTTTGCTCAACATATGCAAACAAACATGTTTATTATTATTATTTTTATGGTGCCTCTTCTTGTAATGGAAATTGGCTCTAATTTTTTTTTTAAAAAAAATTATAGGAGATTTTGTTTTTTGCCTGATAATTATTATTAACTTTTTTTTTTCTCCTTTTTTTAACAATATCGTGGGATTTAGATTACTAGATCGTACTTGATGTCACTGAGTTATTCTTCTTTTCGTTGGGTTATTTAACCCTAATCTTTAAGTGGATTTGATTAAAAATCAAGCTAGAACACGTATTTAATTAGTTAACTAGGGTATATCTGATTTCCAAGTGCAATTTAGAAAATTATTTATAAGAATTGATTATATTATTTCAAATATTGAGAAATGAAATATTCCATTCATGTCTTATTTCTTAACTTGTAAGTTACATGATAAATATTTTAAAAATAAATATGGCAAAAGAAACATGTGTTTAGATTACTTTATCAAAAGTGATAAAATGTGAAATAAAAGAAAAAAAAATGGAAGCAAATAAATAGAAAAGAAAAAGTTGAGTACTCAACTAGATCTTTAGCTCAGCTATTGATTTTTTGAAATAATAGTTTGTAGTTTCCACTTTTTTGACATATTTCGGTGTCGAGCTTAGGGACAGACATGATTACCCGGGTATAGCGTAAAATATCTCTCTATCAAAAAAAAAAAAAAAAAAAATCTTTAGCTCAGCAATTGATTTTTTGACTATTACAAAAAGTGATTGGATAATAGGTGACTTTTGAAAAAAGTGCAAGTAAAAGGATTAGCTTTTGGAATTATCCCATTTTGGTGGAATTTGACGGTTTTGCTTTGAATTTCTCGGAGTTAAAGCAATATTATTGCATATATTAGATTTTCTATATTAGAAAATGTTAGTGTTTCAAAATGTAGTAGAGCTTGCAATAGGGTTGCAGATGTACTGACTAAGGATGATTTTTGTAGGGAGATTTTCCCTTTTGTGGTCTTCGCAGTGGTGAAGTATTGTATGGTTTGTTGTCTGATTAGTTTTAATGTATGCGGGTTACAAAAAAAAAGTTTTTTTTTTGGTAAAGGTCCTATAAATTCCATGAACAAGTTTAAGTTGTTGAGTACTCTTATTACTAAGAGATGTTTGTTTCAAAATGTCATTGAGCTATTATAAACGTCATTTTTCAAACAATCACATTCAAACAAACTATTAGTAGACTTCTCTTTTAAAATCACTTGAAATATCCTTTCATTTCCAGTCATTGAAAACATCTACTCGTATAATTACTCATCCAAACACTCGAAGAGAAAAATGGAACGGTTATGCAAGAGACTCAAAGCTAAATTCATTAGTTAAAACTTTAGTTAAGTTTATGAACTTTTAAAATTAGTTCCGTAGTTAAAAGTGTTAGATGTCTTAATCGAAAATATCAAATAGAATGTCTTGTGAAAATGAAGAAGGCAACAATATGCAAACGAGAACATATCATATTGAATGATTTAATCAATTTATACCTTCAATTCAAAATGATATAATTGTATGTATTCTTACCAAATAAAATATAATATTAACTTTTATTGATACCATAAATTGAATTTTACCCTTACCTTCTATTACAATAAAAAAGAAAACATCTATATAAAATAAAGATTTAATAGTAATTAGAATGCTGAAAGAGTTAATGATAGTTAGAGTAATTAACTATTCGTATGAAGATTGATATTACAATAGTTAAAGTAGTTAACCGTTTGTTTGAGGATTGATGATAGTAATAATTTAGTAGTTAACTACTCGTTTAAGAATTTATATTAATAGTAGTTAAATGATAAGTTTGATAAAAGGTTAAATAAGAAATTTGACGAGTGGTTAATAGTAATTGATAAGTACTAAACACAAATAAGTGATTCTTCAAGAGTCATCGTTTATAACTCTTAAATACTAAAAAGAAACATAACCTTATCTATTGGAACATGAAATCTACCATTATATGAGGA